>JAQIUQ010004960.1:0-87671 GCA_030378365.1 Hybognathus amarus | reverse complement strand
AATCAGTCGGCCCATTCTCCTCATTCTACATAAGGACAAAGAGCATTTTGAAAATCCAGTAACTGATGCTAATTGATACCATACTATGACTATGACATGCATTAGCCCCCAGTATGTACAAAATAAAAGTACAACTGAGCACACCAGTACAAAAAATACAATGCAGAGGAAATATTAAAGCACTGAATTTATTCTTGATAGAAAAAGTTTTGCTTCCGGAAAAATACAAACCTTCGGATTTCATCAGTGCTTGATGCAAATTACAAATATATACAAAATACATGTACATAAACTTGTTATTAGATATACAAGGCATTGTAGTGGTTTTGCATTCATGTGAATCAGTTGTGGTGTGGCATCAGATAAAGTACAGTAGATATAGATGAGAAAAAGGCAGCTTGGTATCAAGAAATGCCAAAGATAATGTCCACTACAGAATTATAGGACAGCTACTGTATGAATGGTAGGAAATATTAGTTATTCATTTACTTTATATAAATCTGCTTCACTATTTTTACACTGAAATGGAGTTAACAATGTATATCATGTGCTGGTAAACAAAGATCAAACAAAATGAAATAAATGCCAGTTCTATTATGCCTGATGGAAAAACAAACACTGATCTTTTTTTTTTCGTCTGTCGATTAAAAAATAAAAATTTGTAAGCAAAAAAAACTGGCTGTGCTTAAGTAGTTGTATAAAATATGTTTACAGTACAATTGATTTAGAAAGGCTCTGTTTATATATTGCTAAATGACATTGCTACCTCCCAGTTAAGTCAGTATTGCTTGTACAGAAATTTTAGTAAATCATGGAAGTGAAATGTAAATATTATTTATTGTGATTATATTGTTGTTATAAATTGTATTTTGGCATCAGTGATGCATCAGTGCAGTGCTGATTCACTCGTACCTACAGAACTTATTTGCCTTTTTTTCGTTTTGGAACTAAAGAAAAAGTAAGTATGTTATAAATAGCTAGAGTCTAAGCAGAGAATGACATATTACACCTTTTTTTGATACTAAACACATCTATCGGTTTCTCGCCTGTAAGATTAACATATTTTTTTATGCATGTTTTGGACTATTAACTGCATTGTTATTTGTGTTGCATTCTATCTACACTATTAATGGCAAACATTTATTTTATTTTCATTCATTCGACTACCCTGTGCTAACAAGCATTTTTGGAAAATGTTCACTGATGTGTTCCTTTCCGTCTACTAATACCCTGATCAGTCTCTCTTAACATACACCTAATGAACTCATTAGTTCTCATGATTGGTTTTACAAAATTTCAATCACGTTCCTTTCATCTATATGTATTCATTCACGTTGTACAAAAGTAAGACTCTTGTTTCTTCTATTTATCCCCTCTTTATAAGTAAAATATAACATAATGTCTCACATTGTCTTATATTCTAATTCAGTTTCTAAATGGCTTAAACTCTGAACTGATCTCCTCTAAAAGGCATTTTCTTACACACAACTTAAAGGGACCATTAAAACTTTTCTTTACAAAAGGTGGAACTGAGGTCTAGATGAATAAAGCCATGACTGAAATCTATCTCAGACTCACTGACAGATAAAATGTCAGGTGTCTCAAAATGTGTGAAAAGATGTTGTCCATTTTTATGGACAGAAAAAAGTTTAACCCCAGGTTGTACAATATGATTTATAATTGGGGTTGATGTGACGCAGCAATTAATGCTTAAGGGTGGAAACCAGCAGACTGGAGTTTCAGTATCTATCATTTATTTAGAGCAGGACTGAAGTTACTCTGTGTCCAGGAATGGAGTGCCAATCCTTTTCATTGTATGTAGTGTATCAACAGGTAGCTCCCATTCACACCTCATTCCACAGATTCCTCTCTCGGCTTCAGCAGGAACTGGTCTGTAAATTGCTCTCAGGTAAAGGATAGGAGGTTATGCTGGAATGATATACAATGCCATCATCATCATCGTCCGAAGCTGAGCACTGGAAGACTCCAGAGCTGACTGCCGGGCCTGCTGGATCTTCCTCCTGAGGATGAAAAAAGGCAATTTGAAAGTACTGTCCTATGGTAGAACATACAATAGATTTTAAATAAAAGTTCATTTTGGTGTAATTACTATACATAAAGTTTTTTATTTTAGGTTTAATTTATTATTATTATTATTATTGAGAACATTGAACTCCCATACAGGGGTCCAGGGCCCACTAGGGGGACTCAGCAAACTTCCAAGCAGGCCACAGAATGAGAAGCATTTAAATTTATATATGATTATTAATTTAATTAATATGTATAATATTGTTAAAGCCAAATTTAACATAACTAACTTGCTTTTTTGTTGTTGTTTTACCCTCAATGGTGCTTTTACCTGTGCTTTTCAGATATTACTTTCATGCAGTGTGTACTTAGTTGTTTGTGAATGTACAAGGTCTGCAAAGTTTTAAAGATCAAAGTGCACAATAAAGTTATCTCTCTCAAAAAAATAATAATAATCGATTCTGAATTGCAAAAACAAGTCATCAGTAATTCCAGTCATTCTCATGACCTGCATGCAAAAAAAAAAAAAAAAAAAAAAAAATGTAACACACACGCTCACCGCCGCACGCACACACACGCCGCCCGCCGCCGCCGCCGCTCTCCGCCGCCCGCCGCCGCCGCTGCCGCATGCCGCGCGCCCGCACGCACGCGCACGCTGCGCACGCGCGCGCGCACGCACGCCGCCGCACGCGCACGCGCGCGCCGCGAGCACGCTACGCACGCACGCGCCGCGCTGCCGCGCGCCGCCGCGCGCCGCGCGCGCGCACGGCGCGCCGCCGCGCCGCGCGCCGCGGCTGGCGCGCGCTGCGCGCGCGCGCGCCGCCGCTGCGCGCTGGCGCCGCTGCCGCCGCCGCGCCGCTGCCGCGCCGCGCCGCCGCCGCGCGCGGCTGCCGCCGCGCTGGCCCGCCGCCGCCGCGCTGCCGCCGCCGCCGCGGCCGCCCGCCGCCGCCGCCGCCGCCGCCGGCCGCACGCCGCCGCCGCGCGCCCCGCCGCCGCCGCCGCCGCCGCGCGCCGCCGCTCGCCGCCTGCCGCGCCCGGCCCCCGCTGCCCGGCGCCGCCGCCGCCGCGGCCGCGTCCGCCCCCGCCCGCCCGCTGCGCCCGCCCGCCGCCGCGCCGCCGCGGCGGCCGCCCAGCGCCGCCGCCGCCAGCGCCGCACGCACGCCGCCGCCGCCGCCGCCGCCGCCGCTGCGCCGCCGCCGCACGCCGCGCCGCTGCGCCGGCCGCCGCCGCCGCCGGCCGCGCCGCCGCCGCCGCCGCCGCCGCCGCTCGCCGCGCCGCCGCCCCGCCGCCGCCGCCGCCGCGCGCCGCACGCACGCACGCACGCACGCACGCACGCACGCCGCCGCACGCCGCCGCCGCCGCCGGGCTGCCGCCGCCGCCGCCCCCCGCGCGCCTGCGCCGCCGCCGCCGCACGCACGCACGCACGCACGCACGCACGCACGCACGCTGCACGCGCGCACGCACGCACGCACGCACGCACGCACGCTGCCGCCGCACGCACGCCGCCGCGCACGCACGCACGCACGCGCACGCACGCCCGCACGCACGCACGCTGCCCGCACGCACGCACGCACGCACGCACGCACGCACGCGCGCCGCCGGCCGCGCGCCGCCGCCGCCGCCGCCGCGCCGCCGCCGCCGCGCTGCTGCCGCGGTCGCTGCCGCGCGCGCGCGCCGCGCGCGCCGCGCCGCGCCGGCGGCGGCGGCGCGCGGCGGCCGCCGCGCGCGGCCGCCGGCGCGCGCCGCGCGGCGCCGCGGCCGCCGCCGCGCCGCGCGCCGCCGCCGCCGCCGCTGCCGCGCCCGCGCCGCCGCCGCCGCCGCCGCCGCCGCGCGCCGCCGCGGCGCCGCCCGCCGCCGCCGCCGCCCGCCGCCCGCCCGCCGCCGCCGCGCGCCGCCGCCGCGCGCCGCCGCCGCGCGCCCGCGCGCCCGCGCCGCGCGCCGCGCCCGCGCCCGCCCGCGCGCGCGCGCGCGCCGCGCGCGCGCGCGCGCGCGCGCGCGCCGCGCGCCGCGCCGCGCGCCGCCGCCGCGCCGCCGCCGCGCCGCGCCGCCGCCGCCGCCGCTCGCCGCCGCCGCCGCCGCCGCCGCGCCGCCGCCGCCGCCGCCGCCGCGCGCCGCCGCCGCCGCCGCGCCGCCGCCGCCGCCGCCGCGCGGGCGGCCAGAACGCAGCATACCTGCATAGCACACTCGAGATTCCTCGACAGTCGCAAACTCGTCGACATCTTCCGTCTGGCGGACCGCCTCAGCAGCCTGACCCAGTGGCTCGTCGAGGACACCTTTTCCACGAGGCCTTCCTGCCGAATTGCCCCTTGGAATCCGGTTCGTCCTGGACACCTCGGACCTGCCAGCTGAATTTCGGCGGCATGGGCCCACCGACCGCTCTTCTGCCGCGCTCCGTGCGTCAGGAACTGACGATCTGACCGGCCTCGGCAGGCTGCTCTCGCCGACAGCAGCCCCCGGGGACATGCACACGGAGGGAATAACCTTCTGTAGCGCGCCGCCTGCTTCCTTTCTTCCTGGAACCTCTCGATGACCGAATTAACCGAGTCACCGAAGAGGCCCACCGTCGAACAGCGGCGCATCCAGAAGGAAGGATTTTTCTTTTCCTTCATATTGGAGAGGTTCAGCCATAAATGTCTCTCTGTGGCCACTAGGGCTGCCATAGAACGGCCGACTGATCTGGCCGTCTCCTTACGTGGCACGGAGAGATATATCGGCTGCCTGTCGTAACTCTCTCACAGTATCAAAGTTCACTTCCCCCTTCACACATATCTTTTAATAAGTCTGCCTGATAAGCCTGCAGGACAGACATGGTGTGCAGAGCATGTGGCTGCTTGTCCCGCTGCCGAGTAAGCTTTGCCTACCAAAGCCGAGGTGTTTCTGAGTGGCTTGGTGGGCAACGCCGGTGTTTTAAAGGACGATGCCATATCAGGAGAAAGATGGCTCGCCAAAACCTCCTCCATCCTCGGCATCGTCCCATAACCATGCGCCCTAGCTCCCGAAATGTTTGATATAGACCGATGTCTGCTGTTTGAGGATTCTCGCAGACACCGGTTTATCTCCATGTATCTTGTCACTTCTCTGAATGAGACATCCGGGAGGCAATGAGTGGGATGGCAAATATCTCTCATCGAGTTTACTTTTAACCCTAGTCTCCTGTTTATCGACTGGCCACTCAATACTAAGCTTTTCAACAGCGCGAGTCAAAACCTCCATTAATTCCTCGCCCGCTGGAGACTGAAGTGACGAGTCTCCAGTCTCCACTGTATCCACACTCACAACATCCAACTCCTCGGAGCTGGATAGTTGAAGTGCAGGGCGCCTCAGCCCGGTCGGGAGAAACCGCAGCGCCGACCCCCGAGCCCAGATCCTGAGGCGCTGGATCTGTCAGGTAAGGGCAGAGAAAAGGCAGAGCCTGTCTCCATCCCCGCTGACAAACCCCGCATGGGTTCCCTTGATCGAAAAGCTATGCATTTTCCATAGAGCTTTTGGAAAATCGCACAGAAATAAAATCTGTGTTTAACAAAGAGTTGTGACCCTTACACGTTTTGTCTATTTGTCTATAATCTTTACAAGTTAATCCAAAATGTATACATTTTGAAGCCTATATAGTCTTAAACCACAAGCAGGTTATTACTATGTTCTATGTCATAGATCAAAACGTAAAAATATTTTAGAGGGTATGTTCACCACAGGCCTTATTTCAGGCGATTTAGCAAAAACCATTCGAAAAACCCATAGACTCAGCTAAAAGCTAACTCACTTTTGCGTTTTGGCCCACAGATTGACGTCGTGGTTTGGCTTTCTATACCCATGTCATATTACAAATTTATGTCCTCATAAAACAAACACACACACACACTCTTGTCCTTCATGCCCAATGGTGCAGATAGTGTGTATCCTCAGTGTGTATAATTCTTATTTGTGTGAGGGTGTGCATCTCGATTGCCAACAGAACGTATTCTCATGACACCCTAATGCTCGTTTGACCAGTTTCTCACAGTCTCTCTGTTCCTGTCATCCTTTGTCAGAGGCTGTGACAAAGGCAGCAGCTGGAATGTCCTTCAGTTTTTGTATTTGAGTATACTGATGTTAATGTTATAAGAAAGTCACAAGAAAGCATCACCTTCTTCCCTTCAACCCATGTTATTTTTTTATATATTTTATATACTACAGATTAAATATTGGTGGAAGAAAATCCTCACAAAAATGGATGTCCAATATAATTAAATAACAATAACAATAATAAAGTGTATTACAGGTCAAAAGATTCAGAGTTAGACTCGAATGATAATAATGCATAGCTCATTTTTCACGTTCAATGTGACGAGATTTCATGAAATTGCTGAAGCCTGAAATTGAAACCGAATGATTTTCCCACAATTTAACACAGTCTCATCAAAAGTGTGTATCTATACCACGATTCTATTTCTCATGGCATTTATATGCCAAATATATATATATATATATATTTTTTTTTGTTGTTGCGTGCATATGCTAACGCACTGTAATCCCCTTGGGTAGGTTTAGGGGGAAGGGGGTGGGTAATTGTACTTATTATATGCCAAAGAGTGCGTATCATCTGGCACGTAAAAACGTGTACCATAATACACGGAAAAATTATTTTTGGCGTATAAATGGCACGAGGAAATGACATTTGTGCTATACGTATGAACTTTCACGTCTGAACTTTTCACATGTCTGAGCGGATATCATACCATGGCATTTTTCTTTTCACGGTTTCATGGTATTCAGGATGTGTGTGATATTAAAAATGTAAGTTTCATAAATTTGGTCTGTTTTGGAACAGTCATGAATTATAAGTGCAGAGGAGTTATATCAAAGGAGCTGATTCTGGTAAATGTCATGTACTTGTTCTAAATCTCATTTAATATTATATTCAAATAAAGTTTCTCATTAATATTGAAAAATGTCTCGCATCTGAGGAAGTTTGCAGTTGTTAGTATGGGGAAGTATGAAGAGAGAGAGGCTTATTACCCTTGTTCTTAATTGCAGTTGGTTCGGTCCTGATACTCCTCAGAACTAGTCTAAAAACGGGAGCTATAAAGTTGGTATAGTGTATCTTTTCTAGAGAATGAGAATGTGAGGGACAAAAAAGAGAATGCATGAAATCAAATGACTGAGGAAAAACAAAACAGACTTAGAGAACAAGAACAGTGATGTAAAAGCCGAGATAAGCAAAGCATTAAAAGTTCATCGCAGTAGCCATTAAAAATACTGAATTAGCTGAATTAACACATTCTCATCCTTTGGCGTCATATAGGTGATGCCATATGACATTTCGTTTGAAATACTGCGCACATGGCACCCTTTCAGCGTCAATATAACATGCACTGTTATGGGTAGGGTCTGCGTCTATATTGACACTAAAGGATGCCAGTCACCTATATGACGCCTTGGGTTCTGCATGTTATATTGACGCTAAAGGGTGCCATGTGCATAGTATTTCGACAAAATGTCATATGGCGTCACCTATGTGATGCCAAAGGATGGGAACGGGCTCAAATCATCTCAAAGCACCTCTGTCACTTTTTTTTCCTGTAGGAAACCTACAATTTCAGAAAAGATATGAGTAAAGTCAAAAAAATATCTCTATGATTCTGCTACTCCTCTTTAACCACAGTCAATTATATCTAATAACCTTTATTATCTCTTACAAGTCTCTAAAAGTATATGCTTTTTAAGAAGGGCCAGGTCATTAGTCTATGCTATGGGCTTATCTGAATGCATTTTCAACATTTAGTGTCATATAGAACACTATATGACAAAACAGCGCTATACTACGCACATGGCACCCTTTATCGTTTATATAACACGCGCTTTGATGGGTAGGTTTAGGTGTGGGGTAAGGTAGTCTCATATTACGCTAAAGGATTTATGACACCTTGAGTTTGCGTGTTATATAAACGATAAAGGGTACCATGTGCGTAGTATAGCGCCGTTTTGTCATAAAGGCGTTCTAAGTGATGCTAAAGGATGAGAACGGGCTGGCTTATCCAGCTCAATGTGAATGCTCTGCCACTGGCACTTATGGGCTTGTGGACAAACCTACTTTACTAATCTCAGTGGCATGAGCAACCATGGCACAGGAGTAGCTAAATAGCTAATTAAAGAAAAAAAAGTTTTGTCAGCAGTATGCTCTCAAGCTTACAGTCATTATAAACACGTATTGTTAAACGGTATTATGGTTTGTTTCTTGTCTTTTGCTTTCAAAACTCAGTCTTTTTGTGTATAAATCCTGTGAGAGTTAGTTAGATCATTTTTACGTATGGCTTTTCACATTTGAAATGATTTAACCCTGGTCTCACACTGTTAATTAATCCTGGTTTCAAGATTTCCTGCTGTTCACTTTTAAACCCTGGGTTAACATTTGTATTTGCATATTTATGAGGCAAGTTTGCAATGTCCAGTTAATGTTATTGACCTCATAACATGCAAATGAGAATGCAGCTTACACTGGCCTGCAACAGCAAAAGCTTTAAGGTACCCTATTCAAAACCCAGTGTTAAAGGGATACTCCACCACTTTTTCATATCAAACCATGATATTCCCTTAACTAAGACGAGTTGATACATACCTCTCTCGTCTCTCTGGTGCGAGACACTGATATTTGCAGCACTTAACTAGTCCAGTTCATTCATTAGGATCCAAGCAGAGAAGCGACCAAACACACACACACACACGCACACACACACACACACACATGTTGGTGCAACAGCATTATGAGGACTTCCATAGGCGTAATAGTTTTTATCCTGTGCAAACTATATATTCTATCCCCCTACACTGAACGCAAATCCTGAAACCTAACCATCACAGGAGATATGCTGCAGTGTTTATTTTTTTAATAAAACATTGTTTTTTTATGTTTTTTAAGCCTTTTGATTTATGAGGACTTTTGATATGTCCTCATAAACCTCATAAAAAGTTGTAATATCCAGTGTAATACACATGTCATTATACAAACTTGTGTCCTCATAAATGATGTTTTATAAACAAGGTTTAGGAGGAGCACGTTCAAATAAATCATTCCAATCAACTCATCATCAGGCAATTACATATCTACCCTATCAGCACGATAGGAAGCATATATAAACATCCACTGTCAACTCACCTAACATTTCTTGACAGTTTCAGCATCCCTCCTCCACCCCGACTCTCTCACCCCTGGCTCATTCTTACCAGGGGTAAGTACTCTGGGTTCGGGCCGCATACCGAGCCCGGAGCCCTCTCCTCTGGGTTTCGGGCCACATACCGAGCCCGGAGCCTCTCTCGGACAGCACGCCAAATACGCATATATTTCATCTGACTTATTTGTAAGTGTGAACTCGTGAAATCATATAAACAAACCCACACACTCACACCTCCACGTTTTAAATACAGTTAAATACATTTCAAATACATTTAAATACAGTTACATCGAGTAGTGTAACTCGTACCATGAATGGTGACACAAAATAAAACATGCTTTTCTAAGTGTGTAAAGTGGATAACTATAATGCATGGCAGAACACCACAGCAAGTGCTTGGTAGCAGTTCCACTCCGGCGCAGTAATATCATCATTGCTGAAAAATCCTCTCCCCCTCTCCAGAGTGATATTACTGTGCCGAGTCCATAGATATATATGTGGCCAGACGAAGTTCTCCCAAGCACTTAAAAGCGGTGAAATTCCATAGCCTAAGTCCTGAAAAAAAGCCAGTGTGAGAAAAAATTTACGTTTCCGTCTTTCTCTTTTTTTTTTACTCCTACTTTTACACGTTGCTTTGATATGTTGTGATTGAGATGTAAATACCCCCCCCTCTTTCTTTCCCAGGGGCTCATTGGTGAGAGGTACGGGCAGCATTCGGGTCCCAGGAGAGGTGGAGTCAGCCGAGTTCGAGATGATCTTGGATGTGGCGGTGGAGGCGGGACTAGACACACGGATCTTGGAGGAGTGGTACTGTCGAGATGAGAACTCGGTCCCACCTGCCTACTACTTAAAACCCAAAGCTGAGATGCTGAAGAACTACCAGAACTCTGTAAGTAGGAAGAGCAGGAAGGTATAAATACAATTATTTGAAGTATTAGGACTTCAGCTTATAGAAAAAAATAAACCATTTCATTATAATTAAAAGTATACTGTAGTTGATCCCTGTTGTTAGTATGTTAGTATGTTATAATGTTAGTATGTTTTTTAGTTCAAAAATAGTCATAATTTAGAAATAAAAGGCATTTTTCCTAGCCTGATTTTAGCCTCTGCTTTGAACACTCTGATTGAAGGGGCGTGTCTGCTGTGTGTAACCGGCCTCTGCTGTGATTGGCTGACATGCTTGCATATGAAATAGCTATGTATTACATGTGATGTGAAACTCTCTCGAATAATTTCACTACAGCTATTATAGGTTTTACTATTACAGCTATAGAGATTAACGAATCGTGAGATGTTTTTGAAGTATTTAGATCTATTCCCATCACATAAAGTGTTGCTGTTATGAGCATATTGAGCAAGCAAAGGTTGAACAGTCTGTCGATCGCGAGGATGAAGATCTTATCATTGTAATGTAGTTTCTGCCTTCTCTGCTTTCACTAATGCAGACACGATCATGTACATACAGCAAGAGGTTTTGTGTGAGGTTGCAGTGTAACGTGCGTCATTGAATTCATAACGAGTTTGGCAAGTGTGTCCAAGATAAACTCGCACTGTGATTGTTCTTTGATCGCTTTCTTTCTGTATATAATTCACAATTTAAATACGATTTTTTTTCATCCTATAAGAAACGATGTGAAGTCACTGGCCTGACTTACTGATGCATAAAGCAGTATTTGAACAACTTTAAAGTGAAAGATTACCTGCCTGAACTTGAACAACAAGACATCAGTCTTTATCCCGAGGCCAGCTCTTGGCAAGTTGAGGAAACAGAGAAAATAAAATTAATCCATTCTGAAAGTTTCTTCAGAAGGCTTAACTGAAGGAACTAAAAATACAGCTTTTGTATTGTACATCCGACACACTGACCCAACTTGTAACAGTAATATTCTGAAATAGTATTAACAATTTTAAATAACTGATTTTTATTCTAATATATTTAAAAAAATTGTTTATTCATATAATGGCAAAGCTTAATTTCCAACAGCCATTAGTCCACTCTTCAATCAGCTATATGCCCTTCAGAAAATATTATTAATATTTTTAAGAGTATTATTAAGAAATAATATTTCTTCTTATCATTACATATGAAAAAGTTTAGAGCGAGGTCTAAGACAGGCGAGAGACTCTTAAAGCATGAATTGAAGCATACGACATTCATACTACTACACACTTATACTACATAGAGATGTACTTTTTAAAAATACTTAAGTACAAAAAATTAGTACCTACTCAAGACTGCGATTTCTGGCAGACGTAAGCCAATGAACGCCAACATACTCCTGACAGTTCTAACTTTTTATCATGCGCACACACACAGCGAGCTAGAGAGCGAGAGAGAGAGAGAGAGAGAGAGAGAGAGAGAGAGAAAGAAAGAAGAAGAGTATGGAGATGATGTAGTGTGCACAAAGCAGACTGCAGTGCAGAGTGGCTGCAAATCAGAGAAAGCATCTGTGAAGCTGAGGGTCTCTGTTGGACTAAAACTGAGAAAAACAGCAGGGACTGAGTATCTACCTGCATCTCAGCAAAAACACCCACTGATCTCTCTCTCTCTCTCTCTCTGGTAGGTGACTGGGTTCATGACAAAAAACTTCCTAAAATATTACTTCAGTAACATGATGTGTGTCTACTTTTAATTTCTCTGCTTCAGGCAGACAGAGCAATTTTTATTGTTGGTAACACTTTTTGACAACCTGCTACATTACATGGGGTTCTTGTGGTCAGAAACTTCTAGAAACTTTCAACTTTTAGAAACATTCAAAATGTTGTGTCCTAAACAAAAACAAAAATATACTGTATATATTTTTGTTATACTATACTTAAAATGGCTGTAAAATGCTCAATCATATAGCCGTCATTTTTGCAACTGCTTAATACTATAATACAATTTAATTAAATAAAAACAAATTAGGTAATTCAACTCTCAGCTTATAATATGAAAGTAAGCTATTTCTTGTGAATGTGCAATACTTTAAATTCATTAGCTGCTATAGGTAAATAGAACTAGAAGAATAACAATGTGCAATAAACTGTAAAATGAATTGTGCTACAAACCAATCTGTTTATGAATATGAACTGGTATATGATAACAAATTCTAGTTTGCAGTATCAAGCACCATGCCGGCATAGCTTTATGCTGCTAAAATAGTTGGAAATGACTTCCAAAAGCCAAAATTAAATTAGACGAGTCATGTTTTAGTAAATTTATTCATAAAGTACAAAACTAAAATAGTGTAGGAGCTGTGGCACAGCAGTCTCAGGTTTGATTTCAGGCCTGTGTCATATCCTGATTCCTCTGCCCCTTTCACCCTCTCTCTATTTGGCTGGTGATTATAACAAGCATATAAATAGCCAATAAATAAATAATTAATTAAAAATAGAAAATAATCTTAACTTTACAGTCATGTTCTTGGCACATTCTGTTTAACTGATTTGACTTGATATAGAACAGTGCACATATTAGTTATTAAAGGGACAATGTGTAGTAATTTCTCCCATCTAGCGGTGAAAATGTAGCGTTTCCAAACGAATTGTGCTTGAAAAGCTATGACAGGATGTCTTCTAATAGCACTTCATTGAGTATTCCTTTGGGTGAAGAGGTTTGTTATTTCACACAACAACAACTCGACACAACGAACAAACAAATGTTACAGTATGAATTACTGACTGTGAAAAACATGAACTATTGTAATAAGTAGTTATGCCTTCTTTATTCGTTATGTTTTCTGAAGTATGTGCATTGTTAGATATCAGTGCACAGCGTTTTGTCCCTCTCTGCTATTATAGTTTTTCAAGATGGCGGAACATGGAAGCCTCCGTGAGCAACCCATCCCATCATATACCGTAAAACTTCAAATAATAGCCCGGACTTTTATTTTCCCAAACCGTCGAACCGCACTGGCTTGTATTTCAGACAGGCGTCTATATGAGACAGGCCTTTATAATTTAGTGTTGAGATGTTGTTCATTGAGTCTCTAATCTCTGAAAAATCTCCAAATGTTCCACGTGAAACTGCAGTCTTCCAACTTTTTACTATCATGTCAATAGCCTCTATGCACGATTCGCTTCCAGGTTTGTCTCAGCACGCCCAGTTATATCCGGTGCTGCGTCAGTCTATGGTCAGAAGCCGGTTTGGCGTTAGGTGGAGATAGTGTCAAATTACACTTGCTGTTTATAAAAACAACCTGCTGTTAACGTGAATGATGTTAACAACACTGTGAGGCATTTAGCTGTCACATCGAAGAGTGAAAAAGAGAAGTTATTTAAATTATATATTTCGAGCTACATCAACAACTTTGAGGGTTTGAGGGTTCTCTCGTATTCGACGAAATTCGACTAGCGAATCAGCGTTTCTAAAATCGTTGTCTTCGCTTTCAGAAAACGATTTATTCAAGTTTTGCCCCTATACACTTGGCCTGCAGAACGCGCTTCCGGACAGTAGAGACTGCTGACTGAGATTCTTTCGGACACACGTCATCAAAGGTTCGTGCATAGAGGCTATTGATTTGAATAAAGTCCGCTGAACCAGAAATTGCAAACGACTTTTCTCCAGTGCTGTGACGTCATTTCCAAGTGAAACGGAATATTGAACAGAAGGCAGGGTTTTACTCTAGCGCTCGTCCTCTCCATCTCTCGCTCATAGCAGACTAACGGTTTAGGGGAGTGGTTAAGCGTTTCCCAACCCAAGCCGTCAAAACCTACGTCATCAGACAAAGACACCATTCCAGACCAGAAGTAACTTTTCAGATTTTGATTAAAGATTACCAAGGTAAAACATTTTTTATATATATATTTACTTGCACGGATTAATTGTTCACCACAAGACTAGTAATATGCACTAACCAAGTAAATAGGTAAATAAGGAGTAAATAAATTCTTTGTTTACGAGGATAAGTCAATTAATTGGCAGATGTATTTGTACACCATTGTGAACAAATTAATGAATAAAAATATTGATTTTAAATAATAAAATACATAAAAAAGTACATCATTGTCCTTTTAAGGTGCGTGACCATGACGACTTTGTGAAAATTTTCAGACATATAAAGATCCATTGTGCAGTATTGTTGCCATATGTAGCAATGTATGAGCTATTCTAGCATCACACTTAAAGCAAAATTAAAAACAGTACTAATACATTTGTTATTGCTTTTTAGTGGAAGTGTTGATTAGCTGGTACTGCAAATGATGTGGGTTTTCTTTTTTATTTGGTTCAAATGAACAATATCCAAACAATAAAATATTAAATAATTTGATTACTTTATATGTGCTTTTACCTCACAGATGGAGTCAAGCAGCATAGCAAAGTCAAAGAACGACAAGGCATGGAGGGCAGTCTCAGAGGGAAATCAAGAGGATCTTCAGAACTTCTGTTTTACAGCTGCAGGAGAAGGGGACCATGAAGAGCAAGATCAAGCCAAGAAATTCCTCTGCTCAGGTAAACTCTAGTTATTGTTACACTTATGATTGAGCTGACAGCTAATAATATGTCTAGTGCTATTTCACATGGCTTTAAATGCCTGAGTTGGTTTGGAATGTGTTTCACAGTACATTGAAACTTCTATAAGTGTGGACATTGACAGTGGATATAAATACACCGTAGGCAACATTTGAATTTTGAGCAATACCCGTTTTTGTCTTAGGACAACTTTGATGAACTTCAAATGTTGACTACTGTATGTCAGGGGGTTTTAAATTTAAATCACTTATTTTTTACTGAGCTGAATGTCCACAGACTCATCATGGCTATAACACAACTTGATGGATTCCTGATTCATTGTGACGCTTAATGTTACCACTGTTAAAGGCAGCCTATTATGCTTTTCCAATTTTTCAACATCAGTTAGTGTAATGTTGCTGTCTGGGCATAAAAAAGATCTGCAAGGTTACAAAGATCAAAGTCCACTCTAGAGGGTTATATTAAAGGCTTGTTTGGACAATGTGATTTTTCCGCGATCTTATGAAATCACAATGGCACTCATTTAAATAATCTGTGCCTACAGAATGATGACAAAAGAGGATGAGGCCTGGTTGAGCTGCCTTAGAGAAGACAGGTTTGTCGTTATGTCAAAGAGACATATTTTTCTCAACCCCTTTTCCAAAACTCAATAGTTTGACCTTCCTAAGGCTGACTACCTTAAAGTGGTTAAAATATATCTGGATACATCATATCTACACTCACCTAAAGGATTATTTGGAACACCATTCTAATACTGTTCTCGCCTAATAATACTAATACTGGTACCCCGCTTTCACCTTCAGAACTGCCTTAATTCTACGTGGCATTGATTCAACAAGGTGCTGAAAGCATTATTTACAAATTTTGGCCCATAAAGATAGGATAGCATCTTGCAGTTGATGGAGATTTGTGGGATGCACATCCAGGGCACGAAGCTCCCATTCCACCATATCCTAAAGATGCTCTATTGGGTTGACATCTGGTGACTGTGGGGGGCTGTTTTAGTTCAAGGAACTCATTATCATGTTCAAGAAACCAATTTGAAATGATTCAAGCTTTGTGACATGGTGCATTATCCTGCTGGATGTAGCCATCACAGGATGGGTACATGGAGGCCATAAAGGGATGGACATGGTCAGAAAACAATGCTCAGGTAGGCTGTGGCATTTAAACGATGCCCAAATGGCACTAAGGCAAGGCTCTGAAATCGCGACCATTTTGGTCGCATATGCTCCTGAATTTTAACCTGTGCGACCTAGAAATATATTTGGGAGCATTAGTGCGAGTGCAAATAATGGTTGTGGTGCGACCTCTACAAAAAGTTCGCAAATTACTGTGTACCTTATGTGCGCTGATACGTGGTGGCCGTACCATCATTCTATCCAACATACATAACCAATCAAACTTCATCCTTACGTTCCTTAACTTTAAAGCAGATTTTAGATTGGTTAATATTAGCTGTCAATCACTCCCTTTCGCGGCGCTCCGTTGTCAAGTGACAGGGAGCCGACTACCGTGCGAAATTAAGGCTGGAGAAGATGAAACGAACGCTGGACAGATTTCTGTCACATAAAGAGCTAAACGTAATTTAACACTGCATACACCATCGCCAAAGAAGAGCTTGCCTTCACTAAATTTAAACCCATGTTGCAGCTCATGAAAAAGAACGGAGTTGTGATTAACATGACGCATGCAAATAAGAAATCATGTGCCAATATCATCGGGGTCATAGCAGATACTAATCGCGAGAACACCGCAGTTAAATTGTCGTCAGCTCAGTACATCTCTTTCATTATCGATGGAGACACCGACCTGTCTGTCAAGGAGTGTGTGTGATCGTGTATGTCCGCGTCCTGCTTGATGGACAGCCCACGAACATCCTCGTCGGACACGTTGAGGTGGAACATGCCAATGCTGATAGTGAGGATGTTTTTTATTTTTATTTATATTGTTTTATTAATACATAGCTTATTTAGTATTATATAGCAATATATGAGTAATATCATAATAAATACTTTGCTTGTTTCATTAATGGATGAATCAGCATTTTTTTAATCGACTCTCTTGAATGAATGATTCAATAACAAATACTTTTAAGTCACTTGTCGCCACCTAGTGGAGTAACAATGTGATCGATACAATAGAGGGAATGCATTCACGTGACTTTTCCGCCGGAACAACCCCCTCTCAGCCTGACCGAGTGGCAAAAGATCTGCTGCGTGACTGGATTTAATAGGGGAAACTGCGAAAATGCGACTAAAACGAACAATTTTATAAATTTAAATTAAATGTTTGAACTCAATATAGTGTTCCTTACAACTTACTAAAGATCGTGATTCATGTATATTATTGACATGCAGCCAGGAATCGTGTTGCCTGACATTTATGTTTGCCTGATTTCGACACCGGGGAAATAAAAGCAATATAGACCTAAACATAAAGCAAATTTGCCTGTGAACATTTTATATAAATACAATATAGGTTTAAATCCGGGTGATTACTTATATCAGTGTTATATATAGCCTATATATCATCATATCGTCCAGCCCTAAAACTTTATAGTTTTTTTTTAGTCAGTGTTTATTAAAAAAACATCCAATTATGCAGAATATGGAATGATACATATTTAATTGACGAGTTGTTAATAATATATATATATAACAATACAAAATATATGGGTATGGTTTTAAAGCTAAATTCAGCATATTGACACAAAATGAAAACTGCTATCCACCTTTCGCTGACTGGAGTCCAGTTGTTTCTGTGAATTGCAGCGATCCATTTGCTCCTCTTTCTATCGCAGTCTGTAAAAATATACCTCCGATTTTTTGTCAAATCTAGTTGTAAAGCCAATCGCAAAGCTCTTTCCCACTTTATATGTGTTGTGTTTGTTTTTCGCTGACATTCACGCTGAACACATATACAGCCGCTCAGTCTTTTTGCCACTCACTGTGAGAAACTGCAGCACTCCGGACGGAGGTGACGTCACGCGCATTCCCTCTATTGTTATTTGAAGCTCCATGTTACTTTCAAAAGGTGCTTGTCTCTATTTTGATCACTTCTGTAGACGTCAGTGTTTATATCCAAACCATAATCTTTCATTCTAGTTCCGATTCAAGTTCTTCTGTGATAAGAATATTTGTAACACAGAAATAACAATACTGCGTAGTTGAATATACTCTCTGGGTCAGCAGGAGCACCATAATATTCCGCTGTGATTTTTATTAGACATGTTTAATAGACAAAAAGTTGTCATTTAGAATGAAAATCAGACATTAGATCTTCATTACACCCTAACACAGTAGAAAATCTAATCCAAATTTTTCTGAAATTAAATTCTGAGATCTGAAATACATTTTTGGTGGGTGCTCCTAAATTTTTGCTGGTGCTCCTAACTTTTTGAAGTTGGTAGCACCAGTGCTACCAAGTAAAAAAGTTAATTTCGAGCCCTGCACTAAGGGGCCTAAAGTGTGCCAAGAAAACATCCCCCACACCATTACACCACCACCACCAGCCTGTGGTAACACAGTGGTAACAAGGCATGATGGATCCATGTTCTCATTCTGGTTACGCCAAATTCTGACTCTACCATCTGAATGTGTCAACAGAAATCAAGACTCATCAGACCAAGCAACATTTTTCCAGTTTTCAACTGTCCAATTCATATGGATTTGGTTTACAATCTCTTAATTAACTTTGAAGCGTTAAAAGTGGTAGTTGCATAGACTGTCAATAGAGGGACAGAAACTCATGGGAAACCCTATGAAATGAGGACCAAATATCCCCTTCAAGGACAGCAATGTCTGAAATGTTTGACCTTGTAGGAACATGTTTTTCTCCCCATGAGGAAAAAAGCTAGCCTGGATGCCAGCCCAAACCCTGCCCGCAACAAGTTCAGTCTGGACTTGATCCATTGAGAAGTAATTATGATCGGTTCAGAAATCATTGGGCCAATCAAATTGCCAGGGCGGGCTTTATACGATGATGGACAGATGATCTTCAGTTATGTAATCATCACATTATCGCTTGGGTTGAACTGGTTTCTCTCAAAGATGAATGCAGCTGGAGAACTGAGATGAATAGATTCCGCTATCATGTCCATTGTAAAAGAAATCAACAGCGCATTAATAACAGAACAGAGATTAATAACAGAGAACTGCAATCAAGGCATTTGTCGATCGGAAAGATGGGTTTGCCGTCCTTCCAACGGGATTCGGAAGGAACGCAATGAAAACCCTCTGTTCATTGTGGTTTCTCCTCTGGTCGCACCGTTCGCACTCATTGAGAACTCAAAGAAGCAACACTCATTATTTTACTTCTTCTTCTAGCGTGTGTGTAGTTGAGTTCTGTTGTTGACAACTTATGCGTAGCTCAGTGTTGTCTGTCCAATTGAGTGCAGGGTTTTTTTTTGTTTTTTTTTCCTGGTTCGGTTAAGACCCGCCTCATAATCAAAGCTATGGAGCAGTATCAGACTCACATTCTGACTAGAATATGAGCTATGATGAAATCAGGCTAGAAAACAGCTTAAAATCATACTAAATTATGTTTAAGGTTAGTGGATAGAACACGATTTGTACAGTCTAAAAATCATTATGTCTATGGAAAAAACATGAAAACCCAGCGTGTGTGTGTGTGTGATTTGTGTACTGCACAATGTGTGAAGCAATTTCCACACACCAGCCAGCCACATCAAGAAAATCTGAGAGTCTTAAAAGGCTCACTTTTGCTCTGAACGCTTCAATGGTGCTTGCTTGATGCTTAACATTTAGATTGTTTGTCTGTAGAATTACATGTATAATTAAAAAGGATAAATCATGCAACAGAGTCGATAGTTTAAAGCTTTGTGGTTTCAGGGCAGAGGTCGTATTTTAATCTCACAATTCATGTAAATGTTATTTTTATCCCGCTCTTGAAAGTCATTGTGACTAAATTAAAATTCGCCTGCATTAGCCAGCATAAGAGGAGATCTAATCAGGCTAACTTGATTCATCCAGGTTAATCCAATATTCAGTGATACAGTTAAGTCTCATCACCATACCCCACATTAGAGACTGTGGGTCGGCACCGGAGAAGGAACAGATTTACTGCTCGCTCTTTTATGTCATCCTGGGAGCCTTGGCTTATAATTCAATCACTGATACACTTAAGTCTTCATCTGCAGCATGCAGTATATATGAAACAACTGCATTCAGAGGCTCCCTGATGCTAGGCATTTTTTCTTACTCGAAGAATAATTAGCTCTTAGTCGCAGTCTCGCAGAGGTTCCTTTCATTAAAACTGAGGTCTTCTGTCTGACTTCAGAGCATAAGTGAGTCTTTCCCTGAACTGCTTGTGTTCCCTCTCTGATGTCTGATGAATGTGGCATCTTGTGGGTCTTCACTGGAAATAAGAATCGCAGGTTTGCAAAACTCTTCCACTGTTTTCATCATTAAAAATGGTGTCATCTGAGAACAAATATAAACGACAGTAATGTTAGTCTGATATCAGATTGCCACTGTCTCCTCTTGATCAGTTTATTTTGTAACACTAGACATCACATAATGACAAAAGATCAAGTTTTAGGTAATTTGATTTAATATATATTACATTTATTACATTATTGCAACATATTTTAGACAGAAGTTTCTAAGTAACTGTTGAATAAGTGCATGAATGATATGGTGATATACATATACAGAATGATATATTTTTAAAATTAGTTCAGAGGATATGAAATGTCAGAAGTGATACAATTGGTGCATTTTGCTTTAGTGCTTATTTTGAATAAATAATGTATGTACTTGAATGGAACTTAATACACATTTATATCAAAAGTATTTGCAAATGGTGACCAGATTTTTTTTCTAGAAGCCCTTTGTGTTTATAAAATAATGATATTGACTTGTCATGTCAGTATGGCCCTTATATGTACAGGTACTACATTGCTGTAGTAGGCCTTTTACACACACTTATTTATTAATACTTAATTATACACATAGATATAGTTATCATATATTTTGAGACCAGAAAAAAAATCGATCCATCTTTATATTAGGTTCTTTAACTACTATGTACAAAAATTAAAATTAATAATTTGATACAATGCACTTATTGTGTACGTGCATGTTTTTTTTTACATTGAACTTATATTTTAAAAAATACCTGCATGTATTACAGCCGTAATTAGCATTAATAGAGGGAATGCGCGTGCATGTCACCGTCCGGTCACGTGCCTGCAGTTTCTCACAGTGAGTGGCAAAAAGACTGAGCGGCTGTATATGTTTTCAGCGCTGAATGCCAAAAAAAACAAAAAAAAAACACAACACATTTAAAGTGGAAAGAGCTTCTGCGATTGACTGTACAACTAGATTTGACAAAAAAACGGAGGTATATTTTTACAGACTGCTATAGAAAGAGGAGCAAATGGATCGCTGCAATTCACAGAAACAACTGGACTTCAGTCAGCAAAAGTTGGATCTACAGTTATCATTTTGTGTCAATATGCTGAATTTAGCTGTAAAACCATATCCATATATTTTGTATTTTTATATATATATATTAACAACTCATCAATTAAATACAGTATGTATCATTGCATATTCTGCATTATTGGATGTTTCTTAATAAACACTGACCAAAAAAAAAAAAAAATACTATACAGTTTTATGGCTGGACAATATTATGATATATAGGCTATATATAACACTGATATAAGTGATCACCCGGATTTAGACCTACCTATATTGTATTTATATAAAGCATTCACAGGCAAATTTGCTTTATGTTTAACGTTACCGTCTATATTGCTTTTATTTCCTCGGCGTCGAAATCAGGCTAACATAAATGTCAGGCAACACGATTCCGGGCTGCATGTCAATATCCATGGATCACTGGATCTTTAGTAAGTTGTAAGGAACACTATATTGAGTCCAACATTTAGTTTAAATTGATAAAATTGTTTGTTTTAGTCACATTTTCGCAGTTTCCCCTATTAAATCCAGTCACGCAGCAGATCTTTTGTTCCGGCGGGAAAGTGACGTCAATGCATTCCCTCTATTTCTGTAATGACATCTATAATTGCAGTGGTAACTCTTTCCTTACACCTTAACCTACCCTAAACCTACACATACCACAACACTGTCCCTAACCTCACCCATATCCCACCCCAGTAGCAGCAGAAGTATTTTGCAATGCAGCATGAACATATTTTTGATGCAAGCACTTAGTAGTTAAAGACACCTAATATAAAGTATAATATAACAATGCAGTTATAATGCAGTTGAACTCTTTTGTTTTTTAATGTGTTTTCTATTTGGATTTTTTTATATCAGAGTGTGAGGAAAATGTATGAGGAATATTAAACAAATATTATTAAATATTATTATTATTAAATATTATTAATATTATTATTATTATTAATATTATTATATATTATTAAATATTATTAAATATTATTCTTATTATTATTAAATATTATTATTATTATTAAATAGTATTAAATTATTAAGAATATTAAGAAATATAACAGTATGAGGAATGAGGAAACTCTTTCCTGGGGGATTTGTAGTCGTTTACTTGCCGACTTTGCATCCCCTCTCTTCTCGTTTACAAAACAAGCTGCAAGTATGCGATACTAAGCCTACAGAGGTTGGCAGGCTATCCTGGAATGCTGCCTTTGGAGGTCTTCTGATAAAACCAGGCAAGGCTGGATTAAGAGATCCTATCACAACAAGAGACGGATCTAATCATTTGCTAAAGACTAACGTGGGGAAGTGCTCAGCATCATGACATCAAATTAAGTGTGTTTTCTGAAAGTGCCATGGAAGTATTTTGGGAGTAAACTGAAAACATTCTGTCAAGCAGAACTGGGTATTTTATTATGCTCTCTCTGTTTCTCCTGTCTTTTAGCATTGGAGGATGAACTGGACTTCGCATTAGGAAAGCAGACCCCTGCCTTCCTCAAGAAATGTGTATGTTACATCCGGAAGATATCCAATTTTGATCGTTTCGCTAAACTCCCTGAGATGGCACGCTACATGGACATCGTTGTGAGCGACGAACCGTGTCATGAGAAACCAGGAAGCCTACGAGCGCCTTCTGAAGGTCAGAGACGAAGTTTGTTCCGATGGTGGTGGCAGCATCCAATCTTCGAGTCTACTCATCGGTCACTCACTGTGACATGAAACTTGGCTACTCGCAGGAAGTAGAGAGCCACTACGTCGAAGGTCTGTGTAAACAGTTTTATGAAGACATGGTGGATATCATCCAGGCCACGGTCCAACAGAACTTTGACACGGAGACAGATACACTCTATGACGAAACCATACAGCATCTGTCGCTGTGCAAGACATTTTCATCTTTTTATGTGTACAAGAGTGAAGCCTTGGATATAATCCAGGAGTACCTGTTACCCTCTAAAGGTGGTCGAATAACTCCCCTAGTGGTGTATGGAGGACCCTGCACTGGAAAGACCTTGTTACTTGCTGAAGTTGCAAAACAGGTGAAAAGCATGTATATTATGCATGTATGTGTGTGTGTGTGGGGGAGGGGGAAGCATGTGAACCTACTGACCTGCTTTTTAAGGCCATCTGGATGCCGGCACATGTTAGATTAATGCTGCGGGATGCCTGTATTTTGCCTAAAGCTGTTTTTTTGCTTCCTCTGACTTAATATCTGATGTCATGGCACAAGATTTAAATTAACATTAAGGTATTTTGGGCTGCTGTTACATGTCGTCGCTGCCCGATGAAACTCACGTATGTCCAAAACGGTTACTTTTCAGGAAGTGAAAAAAACACGTTATTTCAAAAGCAGCTGAACGTAGCGTTGTCATGCTTGGCACAACATCTTTAAATGTAACCATATTCTCGCCAGTGTCATGATAAAATCCACATTTGACCCAAAATCGAGTTTAAATGGACATACGTGTATATTGTATAGTAACGGTGGTCGATACGCGTTCTTCCAATCATTAATTAGAATGACCAAATCGACGTTTCATATTCACAGATGAATAGGCTACGCTCAGTTTATTAAATACGCTCAGTTTATTAAATGTCTCTTGCAAACTAAGAAGAGACAATGAATCAATACACTGACATGGCGATGCTAGACTGATACTTTATTTACACAATCCTACCGTCGGATATGAGCTGCATTTTATTGATCATCAGCTAATTTCAAAATCAAAGACATACATCAATAAGAGAGTGGCAACAAGGTAAGATCATTTACTTTCTTTTCTTGAAGATGATTGTGAAGATGATTAAGCATCTGTGACTTACTTTCACTTTTATTTGCGATGTTTGCACGTTGGCTTGATGAATATACGATCATCTGCGGTAATGCGTGTCGCAGTAATAATAATAACAATAATTCGTTACATTTATATAGCGCTTTTTCTGAGACCTCAAAGTGCTTCACATAGAGGGGGAATCTCCTCAACCACCACCAATGTGCAGCATCCACCTGGATGATGCGACAGCAGCCATATTGCGCCAGAACGCTCACCACACACCAGCTTACTGATGGAGAGGAGACAATGATGAAGCCAATCAGTATGTGGGGATGATTAGGAAGCCATGATTTGGCCAGGATGCCAGGGTTACACCCCTACTCTTTCGAAAGACATCCTGGGATTTTTTTGTGACCACAGAGAGTCAGGACCTCGGTTTAACGTCTCTATCCGAAGGACTTCACATTAGCGCCGTCATATCTGACTATACATGTCATATAGCCTATATAACACGCTCTCCCTAATTTATTTTTTAGCTTTTTTTGGGAGGAGTAAGATATAACGTTACATGCGTGGTTTCAACAACCAGATTGCGTTTACCTTGTAAAGATCCTGAACACAATGCGAGCCAGACTACCTCCAGATGGTCAGGCAGATCCGATCACTATTCGATTACAATCATCTTTATACCTTGCATTAACATGCCTTTTGTATTATCCGGATAACTTATCTGGATACAGATCGCATTTTAATGCCAGGTGTAGGGGTCTCAGAGACAAGACCGGCGAGAAACTTCACGAGACCAGCGAGATGCCTCCACAGGGCGGGGAGATACCATACTGTCTATGGGAGATACGCTGCGTGATTGACAGCTTTGACAGCAAGTGGAAATCAGATGACATGATTTCACAACTTTTCATTGGTCATTTAGATAATGTGAAGCATGCTGTATACGGAAATGAACCTGGACATTCTATCCGTCAAAAAATCTCAAAATCGAAAAATGGACATACGCGGTTTTCATCGGACAGCGACGATGATTTATTTGTCAATTTGCACCCCATGTGTATCTGGAGGCACACAGTAATCCAAATACAGAAATACAAGCTTAAAAAATACTTTTATTTAAAAAATACGACATATTTTAATTGATAATAATAATTCAATATAATTATTCCTATCTGTTAGCTTCAGACAATATTTAGTGCTCATGGAGGTCAGTAGTGTATGTGTATATCATGTGTTGATGGTCAGAGTCGACTGTGTTGATAAGTTTGGGGGCAAGGAACAAAGGAGGAAGGTAGTGTTGACATTTCCCATCACCCATGGCAACCCGTCATAGACCTCAGCCTCTAATGTTAGTTCACAGATGATGAGCCTGGGGACCTTGACTAACTCCCTCGTCCTTGCTTATGTTCTCTCCCTGGTACTGTCCTTCTATGTAACATACATACTACAGAGATACAGACAGTCAAAAACATATTTATATGAAATGCATTTTACATGGCCACACATTACATGCACTTTTTATACTCAATTACTTACACCTAGCATGATCTCATGTTTGGTACAGCTAGCACGTTTTACACTTCCCATGTCAGTGCAGTACTGTACTAAGAATCATGCAGCCAATATGAGCTTAGTGATGCAGTCAAGCAGCAATCTGAGCACACACACACACACACCCCTTGGCTAATCACACAAATGCACAGTCCACTTGAAAATGAGGGCTTTGGAAAAGCGTATTATCATTAATTGTCAGCCTCTCCAGACCGAGATAAATAATATTTCATGTTTCCCTGAATCGCAGCTGGGAGCACCCTTTAACCACATCCAAGAAAGAGGTTTTGTGCTAAGGATGAGGGAACAATTCAAACTGATTTAGAAAATCATTGGCACAAGAAATCCAGTGCTGACTCTATTGCTGTTGAGCACATTCGATTATTTGCTATACAGTCATTCGTCTTGGTTTTCCTTCATCACAATCTGTGTTGTTAAGGTTAGTGTACAGTGGATCTATTAAATAATAGATGGACTAGAGTCACTAGAGTTTTGTTTGCTAAAGTCATACTTAAAGGTCACAGCAGTTCCTGGATTTTAACTAGCAGTTCCTGAAAATTTTTTTTATAAGAACAGGACATAGGATCCTGTTAAACATTAAATAATAATGTATACAGTAGTTGTATTTTATGTAGATCATATGTAATTTCAAATGGCCATGCTAATATAATCAGATTTTCCTAATTGTATATATCCTACAGGTAATTGTAAATATTATAAGACTTAACATACTGGAAAATATTCAGTACATGTATGCTGTATTTCTGAGCTTCTGTTTCATTTTCATTTGTTTAGGCCTATTCGTGGCTCCAGAAAGAGATGGGGCCAGAAACAAGACCCAGTGGTCATTGTCAGATTCATCGGCTCCACTGACTTCTCTGGTGACCTCCGCACCCTGCTGACAAAGCATCTGTGAGCAGATTGCCATCAACTATCGGTGCCTGATCCATTTCTTGCCAAACAAGATCCAGGAGATGAGGGAACTGCTAGTGAATTTGCTTGGGGAGTCATCATTCCACCGACCTCTTGTCATCATTCTGGATGCCTTGGAGCAGTTGTCAGATGTTGACGAGGCCCGAAAGCTGTGGTGGCTGCCTGTCCACCTACCACGTACAGTCCGAATTGTAGTGTCCACCCTGCCCAACAAGCATGGAATACTGCAGAAACTACGTTGCCTGATACATGACGAGGATGGTTATGTTGAACTGATGCAAAGAGATCGCAAAGCTTGCAGTCAGACACTTAAACAGCAGCTTCTGAGTGTCAAAGGAAGGTGACCTCTGGCCAACAGATATATGTGAATGAGGCAATGGCTAAATGTACTCTGCCCATGTTTGTCAATCTCATCTACCGAGAGGTGGTTCACTGGCGGTCGCACAAGGATGTGGATGACAAATCTTTGTGTTCCACAGTGCACGAAAGTATTGAGCAGCTTTTCTACTCTATCGAAAACAAGCTTGGCTCACGTTTTGTCTTTCGGGCACTGGGCTACATCACGATGGCAAGGGCAGGCCTGACTGAGTTGGAGCTAGAGGATATTTTATCTTTGGACAACAGTGTCCTTGGGGACATCATGGTGAGCTCTAATCTTAAAAGCCCGCTGCGTATTTCTTACGATTTCATAGCCCGGCTAAAAGAAGAACTCGAAGGTTATTTAGTGGAGCGTCAAGTCCGCAATGTAACACTAATGGTGTGGGCAAATCGCCATCTGCATCTCATAGCACAGAAGCTATACCTGAGTAATGAAGAAGATGTGCATCAAATGCATAGTCTTTTGGCTGAATACTTCCTTGGAGCTTGGGCAGGTGGTAGAAAGAAGATATTCCACTGCGACAATAATCATTTAGCTTCACTAAATATCTCCCAGCATCGAAACCCTCATCAACAGCAGAGCCTTCATGGCCACGACAAAGCTTCTGCCGACAAGCACTCTTATGACAGACAGACACCCGAACAACCCTGGGTGTTCCAGTGCAACTTGCTGGAGCCGGACATCTTCTTTGTCAACCATCGAAAGATGACGGAGCTCACATACCACCTGACAAGGAGCGGCCGAACAGATGATCTCATGTATGGTGTCATCATGAACTTTAGCTGGCTCTACACAATGATAAAGATAGGGCAGTTTGACAAGGCCCTGTCAGACATCGACCTAGCTTACAGCTACACACAAGAAAGGAGCTAAAGTTTCTTGCAACTACTCTTCGCAGTATAAAGCTCAAAGTGACAAAGAATCCTGCGTCACTGTCTGCAGAGCTACAGCAAAGGCTCCTTCCGGTAGTCACATCCCTTCCCAAGCTCAGACACCTACTTCTTGAGTGTGATAAGGACGGTCCTAAATACTGCTCCATTGTGCCACTGCATTCTTCCATGGATGTCACCTACAGTCCTGAGAGATTACCACTCTCTTCTAGCTACATGCAAATTGTGGAGATTCTACCTACATTAGCTCCAAACATAGTCATCGTGGCCCTCGAGGATGGATCGGTCAGCACATGGGATGTTGAGAGTAGACAGCTGCTAAGACAGATAGACACAGCAAGGTCAGTTGTTCTTGGCATCAGGTTAACCACAGATGAGAAGTATCTGGTAGTGGCCACTACAAAAAATACACTGCTCATTTACGACAACCACAAGTCCTGTTTGTTGTCTGAGGTCGAGATAAAAGGATCCAAAGCACTGTGGCATCACCGGTGGCCTGGCGTTCATCAATGGATTCACCTTGTCCAGTCATCATGCCTTAGCTTGGTTGGAGGCAAGCAAAGACGTCAATGTGATTGATTTGCTCTATGGCTGGCCTTTGTATCAGTTTCATTGCTGGTATGAGGTAACCTGTGTCCAGTGTTCCCCAGATGGAATGTATGCTTTCTGCGGACAGTACTCAACACAACCACCATATTCCACCTTGGGGAGTGGGGACAAGCTTGCCACAATGACTTCTGAATTCTCTGGTGGTTTTGTTAAGTCAATCCTGATTCTTGACACAATCAATCAAATGGTGATGATTGACAATGAGGGCAGTCTCTCCGTGTGGAACACCAAAGATGTCACAAATCCCAAGCTAATGGAGGATTATGACTGCAGAGGAGATGAGAGTGAGGTGGTGGGCATAGAGCTCTCAGAGGATCAGCGATCCATCCTCATCTGCAAAGCAAGTAGCATTGAGGTGCTGGACACCAAGATTTGGAAAATGGCAGAGAAGTTCAAGGCCAAGCGAAGTGAAAAGTTTGTGGCGGCTGTTCTCTCCAAGAATAACCAAAGTATAATAGCCTCCATGGAGAACACATCATCAATATTTGTGTGGAGGAGAGACAGTGGGCAATGCATGGCCAGCTTGATAGAGATATCTGGAGCCATTGTAAAGCTGATCAAATCTACACACCATAACTTGCTGCTGTCTGTGGCCAGCAGTGGCGTTCTTTCTGTGTGGGACATAGACATTATAACAGCCATGTCGAACATTGATAAAACTGGAAAACCTATCCAAAACCTGCAGCTCTCTGGCCGAGAGGATTTTGTATACACCACAGATGGGTCAGAGGTCATTCACAAGTGGAACTACAGCACAGGTTTCATTGAGATGGTGTTTAAGCATGAAGGACTCGTTGAGAACTGTGTCCTGACGACATCAGGTGACCTGAATGGTGACATCTGATGATAAAAGTAGTCAGTACATCTGGCATACAACCACAGGTGAGAATATATTCCGTATCAATGGCCAGAGAATCTCACAGCTTCTCATCACGCACAATGATCAGTTTGTTGTCTCCCTCTGCGAGCAGAACGCCTCTCGTGTTTGGAGACTCGCCACTGGTCACAAGGTATGCAACATTCTGGTAACACTCCAGCAAGCCCTCATTACCACCAGCAAACACATTCCTTGTGGGCGCCAACAAGAATAAGATGTTAGCTGTTAGCTTGTGGTCAGGTAGTGTTTCCAAAAAATTCATCTGTGACGATGGGATCACAATTGTTAATTTCAAATTAATCCCTGACAGTCCAGATTTTGTCGTCTTCATCACCTCCCAGCGAAACAGTTTTCATCTGGAGTGTCGCTGATGAGTCTGTTTGTAGGCGGGTTCAGCTGCCCAGCAACTTCTTAAAGAACCTGGAAGATTTCCAAATATCACCAAATGGAAAGTTGGGCATTGTGTCGAAGGTGATGAGAACATCAATGTTCTAGACCTGCACAGTGGTAAACTGGCGTCTGGTCCATGCTGCTGGCATAATATGGCGGCAAAAGCTCTCATCGGACGGACGCTACCTAGTGTACATCTGTTTCAGGAATTGCGATGAAGATGATGATGCAGGTGTGGTTTCAAGTCTGATTGTCATGAGATTGGCAGACGGTAAGAGCATCGGGACCTGTTCCCTTTACAAAACACCAACCTATCTGTGCCTATCACAGCGAGCTCTTAACATCATTGTGGGATTCGAGGATGGCAGTATTGGCACCTACACAGTTGTAGACCGTGTGGATGCCGCCCTAAAGATCAAAATCGCCACCTCAAACAGTCGGCAAATCGTTAACAATGCCTCACAGAAAGTACGACCCAAGTGTAGCACCAATGCCTTCAAGACCATTGCTGACTGTGTGTGGAGAGAATCCACTGAGGTTTTCTCTCGGGACAGTCCTATCAATGTGTCTGACAGTGGGGAGCCAGAGACCACAACACCCACAAAGAAAACTGAACTGCTGCAATGAGAGCCTCTGTAGGACATCATGGGCATGAAGGAACTAGGCCAGGTTTGGATAGGTGATTATTGTTTACAGCCACTTTGATTCAGCTGCACAGATCAGTATCTGGGAAACACACAGCAGCTGGCCAATTGCTATTAAATTGCACTTAAGCTGCAATCAGTCACCTTGATTTCTCTTATTTATCATCAACTTATTGTCATGAAGATTTCAATATCAACAAATTAATTTGAAACCGATGCCATTCATTGCAAAATCCAGTCTAGTCGGCTTTATATGTTCTTCCTTCTCATGTGTATGCCAATGTGGCCATATAGTTCAGATTTTGTATGAGTTTAGTCAAATCAAGCCATAATGTCACTTTATACAGAAGCATAGAGAAATGTAATACATTTGTAGCCATATAAGTGTTGCTGCCTTTTTCCCCTTCTTGTTTGAAAATGTTCATTAATGAACATTTTTGAAACTGTTTATTAATGTCCTCTGGTACTGTACTTAAATGGAAACTTGTGTACATATGTGTACATATGTATTTTGGCTGCTGCAGTTTGTGCAACTACTTAAAAATGCTACGTTGTGCTAAATGCAATCAAAGTGAGTGCCTGGATTTTAACTTTTTTTTTTGTTACAGAAACTGATAAAGAGAAAATTGCAGGGAATTTCTAAACAAAAATACCTTGATACAAATATTCATCATTACGATTGTTACATACAATAAGCGCGTGACAATGTTACGTGAAACATTCAGCATACAACAAATACGAATTTGAAATTACAGCATCCAAATGAGGATCAAATATTTCAGTATAGTACATGTATGGTCTGGAGTCATTATGAGCTTCTAAGTAAATTGAAAATGCGTTCTAGAGACACACTCTGACCAGAGTGGCATGAAAGTCCATGTGTGGCAATTGCTCTAAATGACAGACTGTATTCAATACTGTATATATATATATATATATATATATATATATATATATATATACAGCTATGGAAAAAATTAAGAGACCACTGCCAAATCAGCAGTTGCTCTGGATTTATTATTTATAATATAAATAATAAATCCAGAGCAACTGCTGATTTGGCAGTGGTCTCTTATTTTTTTCCATAGCTGTATATATATATATATATATATATATATATACATATATATATATATATGAACACACACACACATTTGACGACAGCAAGACTGACAAAGTCTAATATTAAAGGGGGAAAAGATAGTTATATTTTATTTGAACCGGCAAACTGATACTGAGAAGGTCATCGCCTGACTCGACAAAATCCAAAGATAATAACACTTTTAATGCTGTTACTTTTAAAGAAAGTGTAACTTATTGCATCAAAAGACGGTACAACTGTACCAAGCAACAAATGGCAAGTTTTGATTTGAGGACTAAACCACTATTGAAGAGTCATGTGTAGCATCTCACCAAGTAGTATCTACGCCTTAACAGTTGGGTCATCTTATACAAAGGTGTATTTTGTTAGTGTTAGCTTATGTTCTTTGTGAGGTAAAGGTTGAATGTGTGCTTGAAAAAAAATAATACTTTGTACTTTCATGTTATAGGTGACTTAGAGATATTTATGAATCTATTTATAAATGGTGTTTGCCAAGGCCGTGTTTGGTGGTTGCACTTTATTTTAAACGGGTTGTTCACAGAGGTTTACTTTCAATAGGCGTCACAAATGCTAACTATACTGTTTTTGCCTTCAGTTCTCTGGCATGTCGCAAAAGAAAGTAATTTCAACAAAACGATCAGTCATGCCCCATTCAAACTCTACTCTCCATAACTCAAGGGCTATTCCGTCAAATTGTATGTTTACCTCTGGAAATACTGACACATATACAATACTGGCCCATTCACAACCCACAACCTGTAGCAGTATTCAGGTGTGATTAGCCTATCCTGCTTAAGTGTTTATAATCTATAGATATCATACGATATTTGCCAAAGTTTTATTTATTTTTTTATTTCATTATTATTATTTGTTTTCAGAATGTTAAATGGTGTCGTGGCCTACTCGTTACTTTTATGGACTTCTCTGGCTTTGTTGTGTTTGCTAGCATAACTATGAAAAAGAACATGCATTATCTTTGCTAAGATATTGACAAAGTCCATCTCTATTATATTGGAATGCCAGTTTTAGAGTATATTTGAATGTGTCGATATGAGAGCAGTTGAACAGTATATTATATGTTATGTAACTTGAATGACTTTTAACTACATACATGTTTGCAAAACATAGTTCACATACTGATATTGAATGTGTTTATTGTATTATTTGTATTGTCAAGATTGAAGATCCCTGTTTAGAGATATATATTTTCATAAATGTTGTACTTACATTTTGTTACAAAGTAGAAGAAAATAGAAAAACAATTGTGTCTGAAAGCAATATGACTTAGTGTGTATGCATTGTTTGTATGGAACATTTTAATGTAATAAAATGGTTTTCTTTCTGCCTATAAAATCTTGTTACTTGGGTATATTGGTCTTATTTTGGATTATACCTATTGTATTCCAGCTAACACTAATCTTTGTTTATGGAACTGCATTCTCTATCCTAAGGGCGTCATATAGTGACACCTTTGAAATTTTGTCTAAATCCAATGCACATGCACCCTTTAGAGTCAATATAACACGCACAGAGTTTTTTCGGTTATGGTAGGTCAGAGAATGTCTAATTGAAGAGAATTGGCACTGGCTGGTACTTCCGGGTTCTGGACTGGCTGCAGTAACAAGTCTCTGTCCATGCGGGGCGCTCGCTGTTGAGTGCAGAATGAATGGGAGTCAATGGGGTTTCACCCCCAGAAATCCACTTTTCTCAGGATGTAATTTTTTGTCAAGTAATTTGAAAGTTGCATTCAAAAGGGAGGGCTAAGATAATACACTCAGCTGAAAATTGCATTTTTAAGTTCACTTATCTGTTCTGAAAAATCCGTTCAAAAATGTGATGACATCACACAATAGCAGAATGCTAGCGTGTTCCGGCCAACAACGGCCTAACCTGTAAGAAATCAAAAGGACATAAGTACTCGTTCATTCGACTTTTGGCCTATAATCTATATTGAACTTGCGGAATCAACAATAAAATCTATGTTAATTTAACGACAAGCAGGTGAAAGAGACACATTTAGCCATTTAGCTCCATAGACTCCCATTCATTCTGCTCTCGCCCGCGATCACCTCCAGTGGAATTCTAATGGAACTGCAACCAAGATGATACACAATGGGGCTAATAGGAAGTGCCAAGGCTCTCCATTAGACGGGCTCTGGGTAGGTTTAAGTTCTGGGGTAGGTTTAGTGTTAAACCACTAGGAGGCGCCTTCTGGCCCATATCTGCGTCTCATATTGACGCTAAGGGGTGCCATGTGCGTTGGATGTAGACGAAATGACAAAAGCCTCAAAATATGACGCCTTGGGATGAGAACGGGCTGCACGCTTATTCCTCATGAGTCATATTGTTTATATGAGGAATGCTTTGTTAAAAAGATTCCCTACATGGCACAATCAGAAGCTGAGACGTTGAATGATTTGGCTGATAATAGCTTTACTCCCCTGTGCATGCGCAAACAAATGTGTTAAACATTTTCCAAACAGTGAGCAGGTGCTTTACCATATCAATATTTCAATTACAACACCTGGATTCTCTCGCACACTGTGTGCATCAGTGCAGGCTCCGAACACACAAACACCACCATAAACAAATTCTAGCTCAGGGCAGGAATGCTGGTGTGTGGTCTCTATGGAAACTGAACCCTCAGTGGCATCTGCCCCCTGTTGTGATGACTATGGAACTGGCATATCAACATCGTGAATGAGGGAAAAACAAATGCATTCCCTTTTCTTTTTTTTACATAAACCTATCACAGCATAGACGCTCTTAGTCATCTCTCCTCAGGAAGTAGCTTGTGTGCTGTAAATGAACAATTGTCACCAAACAGTCAATATTTGTACAACGTAAATATAGCCTACCAAGTTTATTCTGATCATCCTCCTGTTTCTGCTTTCATTTCCTGGTCTGACCACTTTTGCAATTCAGCCCTTTTTCATGCAAATTTACTTTTAAAGTATAGTTGTAAATAAGGCATATACTTTTAACATACCACCATAAGCAAGATTTTTGAAAGAAATGTTTTATTATCACAGAGACTGCATTTATTTGATTAAAAATCTATTTGAATATATATTTTTAAATGTAATTAATTCCTGAATTTTGAACACCCACTGCTTTAATCTTTATTGTCACACGATCCTTCAGGAATCATTCTAATATGCTGATTTGGTCCTTAAAGGAATAGTCCACTTTTTTTTTTTTTTGGAAATAGGCTCATTTTACAACTTATCACAGAGTTAAAAACAGTTGAGTTTTACCGTTTTCGAATCATTCATACGATTTTCTGATATTTTAGAAGAATATCAGTAACCAGACAATTTCTGGTCTCATTGACTTCCATAGTATACTTTTTTTTCATAATGGAAGTCAATGAAACCAGAAACTGTCTGGTTACTCGAATATTCTTCTAAATATCAGAAAATCGGCTAAATGGATTGGGAAACGGTAAAACTCAACTGTTTAACTCTAAAAGTGGAGTATCCCTTTAAGAAACATTTCTTATTGATGTTAAAACAGCTTCACTGCTTTATTTTTGTGGAAACAGGATTGTTTGATGAATACAAAGAGAACAGCATTGGTTTGACAGATATTTTTCTGTATTAACAAAAGTTTGTACTGCCACTTTTGATCAATTTAATACATCCTTGCATAGAAGTGTTCATTTATTACTTAAAATATATTAGTGGCCCAGAGCACAACCCACTTTGATAATATCTTGTATTTTAAAAAGCTATAGACTGCATGATGTTGATAGAAAAAAAGGAAGATTGTAGCAATATGATTAATATACTGTAGTTGTCATAGAAATCCAGCAAAACCTTTGAAGGTATCTTGGATTCTTTATGAATGACTGCTAAAATATGATCTGATGGTCATGTAAATATTGACCATTTGACAATTTGGGAGGAAATTTTCAGAAACAGCAATATTAAATTTACCATGGGCATAAAAAGATCTCAACACTTTTATTAATCAGGATGTCTTGGTAACTTTTCCAAAAGAGGGTTACATTGACATTTTACATTTACACAATGTGTTCTTATTTATAAATATTGACTTGACTAAATTATATGATTCAAAACTCATTACAAAATCTATTATCACGATAAGAACATTTGAACAGAGAGGTTGGAAAAGGTGTGGCGCATTTACTTATGGTTTTCACCCAAGCACTTTCATGTTGTATTACTATAAAATTACTACAGATCTCATTGTATCCTGCAGCTGTGACTGCAGAATTAAATATGAAAGATAATGACATTTTGAAACAAACAAGCAACAAAAAAGTGCATCATGTAACTCGATCTCCTTAGTAACCAAATGGAAAAATTTAGTCAAGTGGAGACAGAAAGAATAAACACACCCATGTAAGAGAGTGAAAATATGTGTCCTGTTGTCATCCTCACTATGCGCTATATGGTCACATGGATGTTTCTTTGAATGAAAATCAAACTTGTGTTTTGATGTATTATTTACAATAGAAACAGTAGTGCTATGTTCAAATAAAACGGATTAATTATAAAAAAAAATAAAAAAAGTTAAAATCCCACAAATGTAAAAACTAGGGCTGTCAAACGCTTATTCGCGATTAATTGCATCCAAAATAAAAGTTTGTGTTTACATAATATAGCCCTATGTGGGTGCACTGTGTATAATTATTATTTATATATATATATATATATATATATATATATATATATATATATATATATATATATATATATATATATATATATATATATATATTTCATGTATATACTGTATATAGATTTATATATAATTTATATTATATATAAATATTTTACATATAAATAATATTTTTTCTTAAATATACATGCGTGTGGGTGTATTTATATATAGACAAAGTAATTATACACAGTGCACCCATGTAAACACAAACTTTTATTTTGGATGTGATTAATCGCGATTAAGTCGTTTGACAGCCTCAGTAAAAACAATATGTGGTCCTCACATACAGTAGGATCTCTAACAGCTTTGGAAAGTATTTTCTATAGTGAGGACTTTCAGTTGACTATTTTGTTTTATATTCAGATGACAAGTATGATTTAGCTGATTTATGGGCAACTCAAACAGTCAGGGCTATTTGAAAATATCCTCACAAGTCAATGTTTGCCATGTATCACTATATTTGTGAAGGCATTTTCAAACGTTTGGCCCTTAGAAAGTTAAACCTGTACTCTCTCTAGGTTTTGTCAGATTTAGCTCACTTAGCCTATGTACAAATTTGTCCCCAAAATATGTTCACGTACACACACACTAAAACACATGTAAAGAAACAGCAATAATGTTTTGACTTGATATTAATAATCAGAAATTAACTTTAGAAATTAACATTAGCCTACTAGCCTACATGAAGCTTTCGTTGTCAGTTACACAAATATACTGTCACCTTCGCTGCCAGTCAAAGGCGGACAATATCATTTCTAACAAACATTTAGACTATTTGATCAGATTATTGCTTAACCCATGGCATCACACTCTCTACTCCTGACTACTGATTAATTTTAAGCAAACACTCTGACCAATAACAGAGGGATTACAGAGATAAACAGTGGCATGTAACATTAAACCACTTCTATAGGTCACACTGATATGACTTAATTTTTAGGGCCAAAAGTTCTAAAGTTTATTTATTTATTTATTTACAATATAGGGCTATTTTGTTGTATATAAACGCTATAGTACGCGAACTAATGTTGATTTAATCGCTTTATTTAGTTCAAATCCTCTATGCACCTGCCCTGTCTAACATACGCATTGCCTACACTGCATGACGGTCATTTAGTGCTGCTGAAATGATTTCCCAGCTTGTTGCCAGTGCTTAAACGCCGTTTCCCAGTTCTCTGCGTTTCCCTGATCCCTCGTCACATGTTTTGTCGTTAATGTGCCGAGTACAGGCCCTTCCTTGGACTCAGACTGCCATCTGAAATTCAAATGGACGTGTGCTGGAGGCAAGGCAGAGCGGAGTCACGGGGGACCTTCCTCAACTCGGAGTCGGAAGCAGCAACACAAGGGCAAAATAAACATAAGGAAGGAGGAGGAGGAAGCGACTGCGATGTGTGCGCGACGTCTTCAGGTCATGGAAGAAGTTTTTTTGGCGACACTTCGCTTTTTTAAAGTCGCTATTGGTTTAGTATATTAAGAGATACTAATTGCGAAAATAAATGAACGCCGCAGTTATTCGTAAAATTGTATCGTTAGCCCCTCTGGCAAACAACCACACCTTTATCATCAGTGTAACAGGTAAAGGTTTTCGGTTAAAGCGCTTTATCATAAGAGCTCAAGTTTTTTCCTCCCACCTGTTGCGCGGATCTCAATATAGACGGATTGAACGTTTGGACAATATGAAGACACATCTTTAAAAGATAAACAGTAAGTCTACTTACTTTATCAGAACAATAACAAAAAAAATGTTTTGTCATCGCCTTTTTGGGAATAGCCTATGAGGGAATTAAACATCATAAAAAGTAGATTAACTAGTGTTTGGTAAGACTTATTTTAAATGCTGTAAAGCCTGTGCTCGCACGGTGCATGTTTACGCTAGAAGAAACACGGGTTTACCTTGTCATATGGAGGTCTAGTTTAATTTTTTCATGGTTAAAAAGAAAGTTCACTCCAATGTTAAAAAGATAGTTCACTCCAAAATAAAAATGATTATCTATAGCTAGTCGCTCTCATGTCCAACCCATATCACTTTTCCTTCTTGTGGAGAAGTTTGAGACAGGTGCGAGCAACATTTTCCCTGCAGTTACAATGAACAATGACTGAAGATAAAGCTTCAAAAAGCAAATATGATCAAATATGTCCCTGTGACTTTTCTACTTTATTTAAAGCCTTCATGTGTAAGCTTTGTGTGAAGAACTGACTGAAATGTTGTTATTCACATAACATTTCCCTATCCATTGAGCTTATAACAGCTGTGACTGAATCATTGCTTCCCTTTGAGTCACCATATTGTCATTGCAATTATTTTTACTGTGAACTGATGGCAGCAGAAAAAGGCTTTTACCTTATAGGTGAAGGTGTGCAGCTTGGAAAAGGTGTAGATTTCTGAAGGATAATGTGACAATGAGGACTGAAGTAATGACGGCTGAAATTTCAAATTTGTCGTCATAGGAAATGAATTGCATTTTAAAATAGAAAATAAAGTAGTTCAGTTTGTTTATACTGAATTTGTATCAAATAAATGCAGCGTTGGTCATCATAAGACTTTGCCAACCCCAAACTTTTGAACGGTATTGAATTGAATGACATCTTATTAAACCCTTTTGACACTTTTAAAGTTAAACCCAACATTTTTATGCTTGTTTCGTGATTGATGTAACAGATTTATATTGTATAATCTAGCCTTTTTCAGGTAGCCGGTCTCCATATATGCTCGGTAGGCTTGTGTTAATGTTTACAGTAGCCGTGGCGTGAGGGGGGGGGGGGGGTGAGCAGGTTTATGCAGTTTGTGTTTACAGTCAGACTCTGTGTTTACTTGTGCAAGGTCTGCTGTGTTGTGAAGGTGTGGTCTGAGGCGCCCAACAAAGGGCCACTGGGCCTCGTGCTCCATCAAGCTCCGGCATGTTACCTCTGACATTTACACTGCTAGTGTGTACACAGACTAGCCTACAATGTACATCTGAGCATGACGTGTGTAATACAAAGCAGCACCTTTTTTCATGGTTCACTATTCACAGTTTTAATCTCTCAATCTCTTTCCCTTTAGCCATTTCCCACTTTCGTTCGAAGGGCAGCACGTTTAACGACGGATAGGATTTTTTTTAGTAGTCTGCAAAAAAAAATAATAATAATAAACAAGCGTTGTGATGCACAAACCACCTAGGGCTTCTTCCATCTTGTGTGATCCCATGGCTGTGGGGCTCTGATCATGAGTGCTAGTATACGTCATGGTCATAGATGTACTAAGGTTTTGCTGCTCTGGAGCAAATGTGTGAATTCTGTTTCTGAGTGTCATGGGATGACTCTTTTTTCTTTTATGTTTTTCTTCTTCATTTTTTAATTTTATGTTGGCCCTGCTGGCAAGATGTACATTAAAAGTGGAAAATGTTCAATTGATTATTTCTCATGATTTGGCACAATGCTGTAGCTACTATAATTGTAATCAAGTGACACTGTATGATGTTTGTATGTAAGAACACATATAATATATGCCTAATTTAATATATATTAAGAGACGTCTTTAAAAAAAACACTTTTGAACGGGAGTGCATAACGGTTAATATAATAATATCACTAAAAGGGATAATCTGAAAACAGGATTTCTTCAAGTGAAGCTGGACAATAGACAGTATAGGACACTGTTTTTATTAACAAACAAACAAACAAACTGAAAGGGCTGAATAATAGCTAGCAGTGTGTGTGTTTAGAGATGCCTCAGGATGTAAGCTGGATCCTTGTTTTGTATATTTAGCGTAGTATTAAGTGATGATGCAGTCTCAAGAGGGCTGATTGTGTAAGCGCTGGTTAGGTCTTCTGGTAATGAGGTCATGGCAACAGTGTCCAGGGCAGCACACCCACATTTGGCAGTATTTCAAGACATATTAAAAAGGAGCTTATATTTGACATGGATGTGATTTTTAGCTGGTCCAAACATATGGAGAAATGTGTGAGATGTTTGCCACTGGATTTAACTTTTTTAATCCAACCAAAATAAAATAAAGATACAGACTAACTGAAATTACACTATTAAATGCTTCCAGATTTGTCATGTATTCCTCATGTTTCTTCCATTGTTAATGACCCTTGTCAGATTTCATGCCATCTGTCTGAGTCCATATGGCATAAATAAAAATGAACGGGAGCATAACACATGCTGAGGGAAAGAGAAATGCTAAACCAGTTTTCCCACTTGTCTAAACCACACCTTCGTGAATCTGATCCCCATGTATTAACCCTCCACCTGTACAAGACAGACACATCATCCAATACTCAGTTACACACACACTCACACACACAAAATATTGATGTATAACTTAACTTTACTATCCTCTACTATCCTCTCTCTCTATTTCTTTCTCTATTTGTGTATTAGTCAATTAACTTTGTGAAACATTGACTCTGTTGTTAAGGTAAAAAGTATTGTTTAAGAGTAAGCCATTACCCAGGTGAATATATAAATGTAAGTCCTTGTAAATGACCCAGAACTGTGGTGTGTTTTTGATATGTGGAAACGTAAATTTGCTTCTTTCCTGTGTTCGGGTGGACAGGGTTGTGTAGTGTTTTGACTGATAACATAAACCAGAATTTTAGCATAATAGCCTAAATGCTGGTTCGCAGCTTCCTGTTCACTCGTACATTAAATAGATGCATTGCACACAACAAATAGTGTGGATGTAATGTAAATAAGCAGGGTGTTTCTTCAACTGACACTGTTGCAATGCAAGTAGTGATCATGTATATAGAATTTCTGCTCACTTTCAGTAGAAATGGACTTCCGCACTCTTTAGAACATTTGCAGTACATTCACAGCAGATGGTTCAAAATCCTAAAATATAAAAGTGAGGAGAGTAACGTCATGGATTTTGTCACCGCCTTCTGTGTCATTTTTACCAAGCTACAGGGGTAAACAGCTGCTGCTTTGATGCAAATACACAAAGGCGGTTCAGACCCAAATTATATAATGTTAACACAATCCAGCCGGGACAATCGTATCGTTCGGAACAGGCAATCAAACTAAGTGTGAAAGCACCCTAGCAATGTCTTATTCATACTTTTCAAATGCTTTATTTTGTAGATTTGATTATTTTACCCTTGTCCCAGAGCCAGACATTCATTCTTAAACACATATACACACTTTGTTATTTTTGTAAAAAAAAAAAAAAAAAAAAACAATATATATATATATAATATTCATATATATTTATTTACACAATTATAATTATACAATTATATTTAACACACAATCAAGATTCTAAATAAATAGTGAAATAATCATAAACCATTAAAAACTTATTATATAAAAATGATTTACATAATTTGTTCCCATAATATCCCCATATCATTTTCATCAGGACCAACAATTTCCCTTCATTTCAGTGGAATAAGATTGTGAAAAAGACTTTTAATACATTATCTGTCTATACACACACACAAAAACTGGGCTTGATTCGGTTGTTCTGAAGATATGTAAAAAAAATGTTTACACTTCTGGTCTTCAGGGGTCAATATGACCCCACATTGAAATGAATGGGAAATGTGAAAGAAAAAAAAAGTAAATATATTATCTTCATGTGTCAAAAAAACAAAGACAAATAAATCTGATTTTTTTTTTACACAGAAAAGAAGGCCTAGTACTAGAGCATAAATGCAATGTATCATAAAAATATTTCATTTGCAAGCTAATGGTGTAGTTTAGGAATTGTGTTGTATGTGGATACAAAAGTACTTTATATCTCCAAAAACACAGTATTAATAAATAGATGAGAAGTACACAAAAAAATTATATATTATTTGTATGATTAAAAATTTATATTTTTTGTACAATTACTCAATGAATTGTTGGGGTTGTATAGACCCCGAAGCCCAGAGGTGTAACCAGGAAACAAAGACCATTTGAAGGTTAATACATTTTTGTAAATAGTTAATGTATTTTGTTACCAAGAAGTCAACAGTGTTAGTGAAATATGAGACATGTTTAAAAATAAGATAAATATCACTTATCACAATAATTGTGAATTATTTCCAAGCTGTAGGTAATTTTGTCAAATAATAATTTAAGAAATATATGTTGTCCTATATGTTAGGCGGAAGTGGAACTATTAAATACATGCTGAAATAGTACTGAATCTTTGGATCAAAGTGCAGACGGACAAGAAGCAGAAACGAGTCATAGCATATGTTAGCAGATGCACATGTAAAATAACCTGATCATAAATATTCAACAGCACATAAATCCAAACTGCCTATAACATTATCTACCGAGTGCTGGTGGACTCGATCTAAACTGGATATGAATGTGATTTTCTTAGCTGTTTGCACATTTGTTTTTGCTTTTTTATTAAACTCACCCACATTCAAGTGCTATTTTTTTTTTTAAGCAGAGGCTCTGTTCGTTTTATATAATAACAAATAAAACAATTTATACAAAATTCTGGCAGTAATGAAACTGATCAAATGATAAAATGCTGGCGCTGACTAGCAACGTTTTGTTCAAAAACACTGTTGGGAAAAGAGTTAAAAGCAAAGTACACATTTTTGTGGTTGAAATGTTAACAAAAATATAACCGAAATAACACAATTCTCCTAGTGTTTAAACTAGTGAGAATGTGAAAATCAAACACCCTATAATCTGCTTTCTATGATGCAATAATAAAAAAGAAAACAGAACAGAGGCACAGGTGTCTGTGAGAGAGGATTTCAATGTGTCAGAGCTGTATAAGTGAAATCATCTGGTCATTAATAGGTCTAATTATCTCTTGATACTGGTTTATCTAGCTGTTTTGCTTCACATTGTTCTCAAAAAAATTGAAAGGAAATGAACCATTAGTGGCGTGTGCGTTTGTTTATCTTGGCTGTGGTAGGCCGGAGCATGTGTGTAGGTTTGTGTTGGCACACACAGCAGCTGAACCAGTTGAAGGGATTTGAACGTTTGAGTAATGCTCAGACCAGAGCATCTTCAACAAAGTGTTTGTGTGTGTGTCGATCAGTGATACTGTGTGTCTGCCTTTGAGCCTATGCGTAAAGTCTATGATTTAATGCTATCGCTGTGTGTGTGGATGCCTACCTGTTTGTTTGTACTGTGTGTGTGTGTCATAGGATGGGATAAGGAATGGAAAACCCCCTCATTTTGTTGCGGGAGATTAAGCATTTGCCACTTTCAAGGCACAGGCCAGAAAGCTGAGCTGGAGGGCACACATTCTACAGTGATGAGACATTCCCTTCTCCAATTTATTCCAATGGAGAAATGTCTGCCAATGGCATATAGCTCAGTCTTTCAATCTGCCTCAGTTTCAGCTCGCAATCTCCAGTAATCTCTTCAGGAATCACCTTTCTCAATGGAACATTTCAATTCTGGATATAGAGTCCTGAAAATGCCATTCAGAATAGCTTCATATAAAATTCTCTTGAATCTGGTAATCTTCTGGCCATCAGTGATGCAGTAATGTGTTTCTTAAAAAGCATGGTTAGTGATTAAATTCATTATGGATTTAGATTAGCAGATTTTCAACCATTTTTGTGTTGTTTCAGTGTCAGTTCTCAGTATAACGTGTGTAGTCTTTCTCTGCTGCACCCAGATATCAGTTTATTAGCAGTTTATTTGTCTGCAAACCCATGATTGAGGCGTCAAATTGAGCGGATTATTGAGGAGAGGTGTGCTGTGACTTTCTAAGCGATCGGTTGTACGATGTTCATCTGGCGGGTGATAAATCGGGCGAAAGAAGTTCCATAGACTTAACACTTTTGGGCACCAAATTTGTGCAACCAGTTACAGCACCCTAGCAACCGTGGGCGATAGGTACGAGGCCACTACATACTAAATAACTCTATAAAAACTCCTTTTAAAAACTAAATAGTAATCATCTGTTAAAAAATACACGCAAACATCACAGACCATCCAGAACACGTTAGCAACACCCTAGCAACACCCTCAGAAACCACCCAGAACACCCTAGCAACCACCTAGCAACAGCCTACCAACCAATCAGAATACCCTAACAACCCCCTAGCAACCACCCAGAACACCCTAGCAACCAGGTGGTGAGGTTTGCCACTGCAAGCACCACTTCACATTTTCTTCTGGAAATGTACATTCTAGTTATTATTTATTATTTTGAACCAGTGTTGTTAACTAAAACTATTAAAAACATTGTCCTTGAAACAAAATAAAAAAAGATACTTACATTTTGTCTTGGCAACTAACTGAATATATATATATATATATATATATATATATATATATATATATAAAAAATAATTTATATAAATAATGTTTAAAGGGATAGTTTAATTGTCTGTCATTAATTACTCACCATCATGTTGTTCCAAACCCATAAGACCTTTGTTCATCTTCAGAACACAAATTAAGATATTTTTTTATCTGTCGCTCCATGAGACAGAAATGTAATCACCACTTAGTAAAGACATTAAAACAGTCCATGTGACTACAGTGGCTAAAACTTAATGTTATGGAGCAACGAGAATACTTTTTGTGTTCTTCTCTTTCCCTGTCAGTCTCTGATGCTGTTCAAGTTGTAAACACAGTGCAGTGCTTCTTGGTTCTACATCAGAACGCAGGCTCAGTTTTAGACCGCCTCCTGCATCAGCACCACACGCATGCGTCGTGGCGCTCACTTGAATGGCATCGGACACCGACAAGGAAGAGAAGAAGTTGTTGAATAAAGTCGTTATTTTTGTTTAGTTTTTTTTGCACAAAAAAGTATGCCAGGCTTTATAACATTATGGTTGAACCAATGTAGTATTATACTATTATAGTACTGTTTTAACTATGCCTTTTCTATTTGTCTGGGCCTTGAAAGTGGTTTTGAGATTGCTCTCTATGGGGGGTCAGAAAGCTATGGAAGCTTGTTTCCACCACTGAATAAAAAAAAATTTAATAAATAATTGTGACTTTTTATCTCACAATTCGGACTTTTTTCTCACAATTGCGAGTTTATATCTCGCAATTCTCACTTAATTTCTCAGAATTGCAAGATAAAAAGTCAGAATTTCATGATAAAAAGTCGCAATTGAAGTTATAAATTCAGAATTGCGTAATATAAAGTTGCAGTTGCCTGCTATAAAGTCAGAATTGCGAGATATAAAGTCAGAATTGCGAGATATAAAGTCAGAATTACGAGATATAAAGTCAGAAATGCATGATATATAGTCAGAATTGCGTGATATAAAGTCAGAATTGGGTGATATAAAGTCAGAATTGTCGAGATATAAAAGTCAGAAATTGCGAATATAAAGTCAGAATTGCGAGATATAAAGTAGGAATTGCGAGATATGAAAGTCAGAAATGCATGATATATAGTCAGAATTGCGTGATATAAAGTCAGAATTGGGTGATATAAAGTCAGAATTGGGTGATATATAAGTCAGAATTGTGAGATATAAAGTCAGAATTGCGAGATATAAAGTTAGAATTGCGTGATATAGTCAGAATTGCGAGATATAAAAAGTTAGAATTGCGTTGATATAAAGTCAGAATTGCTGAGATATAAAGTCAGAATTGCGAGATATAAAGTCAGAAATGCATGATATATAGTCAGAATTGCGAGATATAAAGTCAGAATTGTGAGATATAAAGTCAGAATTGCGAGAATATAAAGTTAGAAATGCATGATATATAGTCAGAATTGCGTGATATAAAGTCAGAATTGGGTGATATAAACGTGCAATTCTGAGAAAAAAAAGACAGAAGTGCGACTTTTTATCTCACTATTCGGACTTTTTCTCACAATTGCGAGTTTACATCTCACAATTCTGACTTTATAACACATCTTTTCTCAGAATTGTGAGATATAAACTCGCAATTGCGACTTATGAGGCCAAGGGGGAAAAAAAAAGACTAACTTTTTTTTACAAGGGGAAAAAACCAAGGGAAAAAAAAAGACTAACTTTTTTCCCCACAAAATAGTTTAAATCTCACAATTCTGACTTTATATCATGCATTTCTGACTTTATAACACGCAATTGTGACTTTATATCACACAATTCTAACTTTATATACATTTCATTTCTGACTTTTAACTGCAATTCGACTTATACCTAGCAATTCTGACTTTATATTTCGTAATTTCTGAACTTTATATCACGCAATTCTGACTCTTATATTTCGTAATTCTGACTTTATATCTCGCAATTCTGACTGACTTATATCTCGCAATTCTAACTTTATAACTCGCAATTCTGACTTTATAACTCGCAATTCTGACTGTATATCACGCAATTCTTACTTTATATCACGCAATTCTAACTTTATAACTCGCAATTCTGACTTTATATCACACAATTCTGAGAAATAATGTCAGAATTCAAAGTAAACTCGCAATTATGAGAAAAAAGTAGGAATTCTGAGATAAAAAGTCGCAATTACCTTTTATATTTTTCATTCTATGGCGGAAACAAGCTTCCATAGAAAGCTCTCAGATTTCTTAGAAAATATTTTAATTTGTCTTATGTGTTTGAAATGGCACGAGGGTGAGTAAATAATGACAGGAATTTCATTTTTGGGTGAACTAACCCTTTAAGTTGAACTAAAACTGAACGAAAATTAGATTAAAACTAAATCAAATATTGAACAAAACAAATTTAGTCAACAACTGATGAATAGAAGCGAGTCCCCATTTCATTGCGACTTAATTTCTTTCATTCTAATAATAAGTGTGTTAACCATACATGAAACTTTTGTCAGTGTAGTGATGGAAAGGCAGACGGTGTTCTATGCTGACGGCAGTAAAATGCAATGATGCGTAGCAGCTGACAGAGGTTCCCAGGTGCCGGTGTTCGTACTCCTGCTGTCAAACAGGTGTGCCACATCTGCCTGCTAATCACCTAGCAAAACTCTAGCCAGTTTCTTGTGTCCATGGCAATCGAGATAATTTGTGAATAAATGTCTTCCACATTTTTGAATAGAGTAGCTTAATACAGTAAGTAATTACAGTATACTTAACATTCCATGCATGTCGTGTGTGTGTGTGTGTGTGTGTGTGTGTGTGTATATATATATATATATATATATATATATACAGTACTGTTCAGAAGTCTTAGGCACACTAGTATTTTCGCCTCAAAGAAATGGTTTTAAGCCAGTTATTTATATATTTTGTTGTAGTGTCTCAGTAGGAAATATCAGTTTACATTTACAGGTATTTTACCGTTAAATTATATCACAGTTATTTACCGTGTATAGTACGGAAACTTTCTGTTAACCAATTAACAGTTTTGCACTGCAGCATTTTTACAGTATTTTACCGTTAAAATCACGGTTATTTTTTACAGTGTACTTTTTAGTTTTGCTGGTTCTTTGGAAACGTTGCCGCAGTTCTTCTGGTCTTAGTCTCTGTTTTTTCTGTTTCTTCATATAATTTCAGATGCACTCGATGATGGTGAGATCCGAACCTCCGTGTGGAGCATTGCCTGTTGTCAGAATCCTTGTGCATTCAAAAATGTCACAGGATTATTACAATTAATGGCATAATTATTGTCTGGAAATGTAAACTGATATTTCCTACTGAGACACTACAACAAAATATATATTAAATAATTTCTTTGAGACAGAAATACTCAGTGTGCCTAAGACTTCTGCACAGTACTGTGTGTGTGTGTATATATATATATATATATGTGTATGTATATGTATATATAAAACTTGTTAGTTAGTGGTAGAAAGCTTCAGTTCTTAATCATATTTTAAAATGTTCATTACTCAAATTCAAGACAACACATCTCTTAGAAATGTCTTTCACATACATATGTCTTATGACTCACAGTAAAGACTTTTCTAGTCTAATTGCAGTGTGTTTTGAATTTTTCCACTTGTTAAACCATTTGCCTTTCTGTCATAGCGACTGGCTCGTCAGTAAACCTGCACAACAAATATTGCCACTTAACCACTTAACTTGATATACCTGTTAAATTTAGCCTTATGTGTCTTAGTTTCAATCACATGTGATGCAACAAGTGAATTAATTTAAGTAATTATTGCTTCCTTAATTCTTAACTACTCAACATTACATTTATTTAATTCAGTTGTGGTTCAAATTAATATTTTTTTACTCCCAATTCAGGCATAATTAAATTAAAATGGAATGCAAATCTGTGCTATTAACTTAAATTAAAATGTTACAGTTATTTAAAGTTTCACTTAAAATGTTTAATGAAATAAAATATTGTATCATAAAATATTGAAAGTATTGGCTACAAAAGAATAAAAGAAATACAAAAGTGTAATGGAATAAGTTGAAGTACTAAAATGATTACAAGTGAAATTTAAACTAAATAGAAATATTTTAAAAAGCAATAACTATTAAAAAAGACACAAACAATTATTTAAGAAATAATATTAAAACAACACTGATGTAAACGGTCTTTAGAATGTGATTTGTCTCTTCTGCATTGGCTTTACATGTTTGTCTAACATATTGAATGTTCCTCTCTCTGGAGAAAGGGTGGGAGTCTGGGAGTTAGTTTTAGCATCAATCTTGCGACGTGCACATCTGCGATACTCACATCAATGAATGTTTGATGTCAAGTATGGGCACCACACAAGTTTCTGAACTTTAACCATAGAAAGGAAGTTATCATGTTCTATCTTTGTCATTAATCATAATTAAACATCAAAACGCATAGAAAACATCTTTGTAGCTTTAACAAAGATTATATTTAATTTATTAAAAAAAGACTATGAAGACTATGCAGTGTTATTTTTCATGTGATTTTTGAATATCTGTACCTGCATGCTGTTAGATTTAGCTGAAACACATAAAGCATTCACCTATGATTATAATTTGTTTATTGTTATTTTCTATGCAGATGCACTCCTCTACGAAATCACCACAATAGAGCTATTCATGTCGTCAAATTGTTTGTTTTCATATCGCAATGTCTACCACAGAAAAACATTGTCAGGTATATGTCCGTATTTTCCAATATCGTGCAGCCCTACTGGGAGTGTCTGTTCTATTAGATGGATTTTCCGCCCTGATAGAACCTTCAATTATTTACAAGGGAACTTGCTCATAAAGAGCACAAGAAAGGCCAAAGCCTGAAATGGCCGCGGAAAGGTCAAACCATCTTTGTTGCTTTTCACAAAATGAGGATATATTAATAACATTTTTGACTGGCCACTGTTAGGACTAGGAGTAATCTAGAATGTCACAAACACATGTGACTGTCCATCTTTGTGAACCTGAAGGCACATACCTGACAATATCAGGTATGTCAAGTTGACTCCATATGTCATGTCACTATTAAACAAAATGAAATGTCCCTATATAGCCTGGCAGATATTACTGAAAGATATATTACTCTTGTTCTGAGAGATCACACCTGTCTTTGTGGAGATGGCACAAAATAATCTAAACACATTAGCCAATCAGAGTGGTTTATCCCTGTTATTAGTGCTGCGTCCCACTTTGCCTACTTGTACTACGCCACTCAATACTTTTGAGTGTGTAGCAGAAGAGTAGACAAGCTTTGGTACTTGCAGTATATCATGTCATAACATTGTATCTTTAAAGGGTTAGTTCACCCAAAAATGAAAATTAAGTCATTAATTACTCACCCCATGCTGTTCCAACCCCGTAAGACCTTCGTTCATCTTCGGAACACAAATAAAGATATTTTTGATTGAATCTGAGAGCTGGATCCCTCCTCCATAGACTGCCTAAGGGACTGGCTCTTGACGGCCCATAAAGTCATTAAAGAAAATGTTTAAATATTCCATGTGCCTACAGTGGCTCAATTATAAGTTTATCAAGCGACGAGACTACTTTTTGTGCGAAAAAAAACATAAATAATGACTTTATTCGACTATTCCATTACTTCCTTATGGGCGCATGCGGAGAACTGAGATGTCGACGTTCTTCTTCGACTACTTCTTGTTACCGGCTGCTCACCGCTTAGGAGTATTACCGCCACCTACCGTATAAGATGATGATTGCGCTCCGGCTATATCATCTTATACGGCAGGGCGGCATACTCCTAAGCGGTGAGCAGCCAGTAACAAGAGTAGTCGAAGAAGAACGTCGTCATCTCCGTTCTGACGCATGCGCCCATAAGGAAGTAATGGAATAGTCGAATTAAGTCGCTATTTATGTTTTTTTTCGCACAAAAAGTACTCAGTCGCTGTGTACACTGTCACATAGTTACATAATGTTACAATAAACTGGCCTGTCAATCATCTTCTCACAGTTAACATCCTCCACATTATATTTCATTTAATTTCCTACCACATTGGAGAGAAAATTTAAGTCGCAAACACTTGATGCATTTAAAAAATTAACGGCCAAATGGATCTTTTGTTACAGATAAAATATAACACAGAAACATTAGATGTATATTTTTATCAGGATTTTGCACATCCGCCATGTTTGTAGTTTTTAACACATTTTATTGGTGTTTGTAGTCTGAACTGAATCCTCTTCCAGAGTCCAGTGGGTTGTGCGCAATATTAGCCATTCAAGTGTGCACAGATTTTGACAATTTTTGAAAATAGTAGATGATCCAGGGACTTTTTGCATACTCTTTTTAACATGCTATGCATTGGGACACACTTAAGCCCCTTTCACACAGAGATTCTGGAAAATACACGGATAATGTGACCCGGCATTTGTCCCTGGATTGTTTGATTTACGGGTCATTCACATTGCCAGTGTTTTGCCGGGATCTGTGAGTGCGTTCACACACAAGTCCCATAAAGATCACGGAAAGACACATGACGTCAGGATGAGACGTGTAACGTACACGTCGAAATCGTACACGCACACTAGTGAACGATCTTCGCTTCAGCCGAGTGCTGAAGAGAGGAGCTCCTGGTCTCTGCTTCGTTCCGGTTTGCAGACATTTGTTCGTCCTTTCTTTGTTGATGACGAGCACAAACTTTCTTCTAAGAGCAACAGAGTCGCGCGATGGCATGAGCATCATCACTATGACTCACCCCTTATGGCATTGGTCCTGGCTTTTGTTCACACAGTGCGCGTTCCGGGACTGAATCCGGCATTGTTACTAGGTCCACAACCCGGCATCGATGCAGGTATTAATCCCGGGTTGTGTTTGCGTTCACACAGAAGGTGTTCAGGCAATTTCTCGGGATCAATGCGCTGTGTGAAATGGGCTTTACCTACCCCATTCCGCTTGTGAAGATGGCCTGCCATGGTCCACAGTTGTTCGCTAACAGAGTTTGGCGACTGAGTTTATCCTTGAGTACTTCCGATTTATTTCCCGTGTCAGCAGGTCTCTTTACTCTGATATAACCGTGATCACGTCCACATGTTCCAACAGCTGAGGTGAAGAATTAGCACACTTACTGAATAGCCCTTTGTTGAAATCATGTTCACTCTCCTAAGCACTGATTCAGCAGCCTAGCTTTGGCACAACACTTCATTCTTCAAATACCTTTTTAACAAATGTAACATGCGTTTTGCAATCAACACATTAGTCTTTAAGCACACTTTATCAAAAATATCCTATTGATTTTGTGCTTTAAAAAACATCTCTAATTCACCATAAAAAATTAAAAATATCGGTAACAATGTTTTAGGTAATGTGGGATGGTATATTGGCTGTATATTTTACAATTTATATTTTATTGTGATAGATTGTCAATATACCAATACTTAAACTACCAAAATCTGCTTTGTGCCTTAATACGCACTGATAACCACTTACAAAGACACATGATGAATGAGAGATCATCATGTGGCCTGCCCATAAAACATGGACAATATGTAGACTGTGTGCACTGGGTCATACACACAAGACACTAAACTAATGCAATAAACATGAATAACAACATACAACACAAAACACCCGAATACAATTAATAAAATTATTTAATTATAAAATATACAGGAATGTCCTTCTACTATTGTAAAATTGACTGCAATTCATAGTTTTTTATTTGCAGAGACACAGTATTTTACAATAAAAGCATACTGTAGCTATATGGTAAGTTAAAGTAGAGGTCGATCGATATGTGTTTTTTTTCAGCGCCGATGCCGATCTTTTGAAATCCACGTCGGCCGATTAATGCCGATTTATTTTGGCCGATATTTGCTTGGTTTTTAACCTCTATTTGAAAGATAAAATGTAAAAAAAAATGATAATTACTTTAACATAGACAAACTTTCTTAACAAAAACATTTTATCCTCTCAAAAAAATGTCCTGAAACATGTTTTTTTTTTGGTTTGTTTTGTTTGTTGACAGACAGACAAATGGACATAACCTAATTATCACAAAAAAGGAGAAAAAAACTTTAAATGATTTAATTTTTTATATATAAGATTTATTATATTTTATTTAATTTAACTTATAACAATAACGTATTTCACTAGTAATTTGCTGTTGAACGACGAAAACAACCACCAGATGGGAAAATGATATTTTACAAAAACTTTAAATGCACCACAACGCACCGTCCGTCTGTTGTTCTTCAGACAACGGCATCCTGCTGTTGGACCTTTTAGTCTACAGTGAAATAAGTCACACTTACTGTTTGGCCAGCATTTTAACCATTTTTAATCCAGCTACTAACTAACGGTCAGTGTTGTGCCTGAACTATCATTCATTGAACGCGTTCATATTTAGGTCTGCTGCTCACTCAACTGCAGCGTGCGTGAAACACGTGTTCCACGACAACACTAGGCTGCCTACAGATGCGCCTGCCTAATAATCGGCTTGATATACTTGGATATTGGCCGACTGATTAATCGGTCCACCTCTAAAGTAAAGTTGATGTACAATCTTCAGAATGTTATACAAACAGTGACCCCTTTTGTGTCTCCACAGGTTCTCTACACAACTGTCCAGATGGGTTGCAGTTGCTGTAGGATGATAAAAGGGTAAGACGGAAAGTATAAATAGTAGCAGTATTCTGTCTTGAAGATCCTGATATTTCTGTGATATATCTATAACTGTGATTTAGCAATGCTGTTTTCTGTCAGTGGACCTATTCCTTTGGTTTAAACTTTATATCTTACACTTCAAAATAAATGTAGGTTGTTTTGATGCAAAACGTTCACAGTAAATACACACAGATTCACACTCTCAAACTGCCCTTTAATTGCTTAATGTCACATTTCTGGGCTTAGCTTGAGCTGTGAGAATTGCCTCATGCAAATACTACAAATACATGCTTTCTTATGGCATGTAACATTAGCTTGTACTCTAGTCTGACTGGCTTAGTGTCAAATCTGCAAAAACACCACCCACACATTTCGACTTGATTTAACATGATATGAAAGAAAACAAAATTTAAGTTTAGCAGGATAGTATCAGGATGTTCTACTAAGGCCACGTTTACAGAAAGCCGGGTATTTTGAGAAACGAGTATTTTCCCCGCCTCTGTTTTCAATAATAACATTGTGTCGTCGAGCGCCATCGTAACTATGCCAAACCTATCGGCGGCAGTGTAGGGAGACAATCAGGGAAGCCAATCAGAATCGACAAGAGAGAACCTAAAATCCTGTTTCTCCCAGTCGACACGACAACACATAACTGGCGTTTTCAGAAATCTCCTCTTTGGCTGGAGTTTTTAGAAATAATCGTTTTCTGTGATAAAAATGGGGTTTTCATGTAAATGACAGGCCAAACCGCAGGGAAATATCTGTGTTTTCCCTTCATGTAAACAGGGCCCATTTTCACATAAACACTTAAGGGATCCAATCGTGCTCCTGCGAGGCCACCTTATGAAAACCCTAATTAAACACACCTGAACCATGTAATCAAGAAATATCCCGCCATTTTAAAAAAAAAAAAAAAAAACATTTTTTGGAGCAGGTGAAGTTAATATCTGCAGGGAAGCGGCCTTTCCAGTATTAGGTGAAAATTTGCACGTTCGTAAATCCACTGGGAAAAGTATGCCGTCTGGGTATCAGTTTCTTTACCTTTTTGATACTTAAAAGTATCAATGTTTAGGGTGAAAAGTTTCCAGGGTTTTCTGGCATTATGTCAGATGCTGCTGCTGATAAACATTAGCATTCTACACTGTCGCAACTTTTACCTGGCAAAACAGATTCATTACTTGTAGGTAGTGTGTGTTTTTATGGGGCAATGTTTACTTAGGTTAAAATATCTTATCCTGTCAGGGAGAGTGGAAAATTCCATTTAATCCACCCTGAAACTGTTCATCTAAAATGGATTTAAGCAGAGATGGGTGCTCAAACATGTGGAGAATTTATAATGAATCTGTGTAATGGTCTCATGTAATACATTGTATCAACACACTAAATGTACTGAATATGACTGCGGAGACGCACAAGGACAGACAGATAAATACATGACAATCTTTTTTGATTTTGACATTGGCTGAATAACCTACCTCTATTTTTCCATGTGGATTTTCGGCTGGCAAAGGGTGTGAAAAACAGAAAGATCTCAGCAGGAAGTGTCTGACACAAATACACCAGGCACACTTTGCCACACACACAAATTTTTGATACATGTCTCTCATTCTCTTGTTGTTTTCACAATTCTTGTTCTCGCCCTGTTTACTGCCCATTTACAGTGTAAAGATAGAAATGGAAATATTGGTATATGTCATAAGGTGGAAAAACAAATCCCTAAGAGGAAATACGGATATAATACGATTGTCTCGTTTCGCTACAGTGACTGTGCTTTCGTCAGGCTGTTTCCCTGTTCTATGCAAATTATGTCAGGATATCAGGTTACAGATTTTATTTCAGCATTTTAAAAGAAGTTTGCATTTGGTGTCCTTTAAAATTTCACAACAAATCCTGTTCTAATTCCCCAAAATAACTTTTTCATCCTGGTTGCTAGTATATATTTAGTATTGGAATGATCATGCAGGGAGAGAAAACGCAACATTCCAAAAAAAAAAAAAAAGCTCTTTGCTTCAGGGCTAACCATCGGTCAACCACTATTATTGAATCTTATATGACTGGTTATTGAATAGGGGTTTAACAATATATCGTGTTACAATATATCACAATACAAAAATGCAACCAAAATAAAAATTATTGTAAAGAAAAAATTCCAGTTTACAGAGATTTAGTGTCACACCGTGTCCTAACTACACGCGACGTGACTCTGCGACACGCGATAAAAGGTATCTTTTCCATGTTAATCTGAGTTTTTGTCCTAACCAGACGCTGACGGCGACACGCAAAGTTTCTAATTTAAAAACGTTTCCTATTTCTGCGACGTCCGAGCCGACAGATCTGTCCACACAGAGATCTCATTGGATGGATGTTCTGCGTCTCATGAATATTTAATCATCAAACATGGACGATGGGGAACTGATTGTCGAAGTTCAAAAGCATTCAATTCTCTAAGTTAAATCCCAGCAAAAAAAATTTTAAATAGTTAAAAATGGGTCACTGTGCCACAAGCGATAACGGATAATTTACCTCAGATTTTGAAAGCATATAATATAGCGTTTAAAATGAATTCTATGCAAACATACAACTGTACTTCATAACAAAATTAGTCAATGAGTATATTTTTCAATGAGTACCCATTTCCAATGTGAGTGCGGGCCAGCAGTGCGCTTTCAGAGAGACTCCGCCCACACGCTGTTCTGAATGGCTGTGATTTTTGATTGACGTGTGGCGTTTCACAGTCGCTTTGCGTCTAGTGTGGACAGACACACTTGCTGTCGCTGGAATTTTATCGCGTCGCGTGTAGTTAGGACACGGTCAGTACTGCTATATATAATGTATAATAATGCAATGGAGGACTGTTTGTGTAAAAAGTGGCCTACATTATTTTAAATATATCTAGTCAGTGAAAGAGTGCAAGCATATTCATCTAAAATAATTCTGCATTTTCAGCTTCAGAATCATGAATATTTTTTTCTGGTGTCACCATTGTCCTGTGCATTGGGTTTCCAGCACCAAGTCCAGTCCCTATTAAAGGGTTAGTTCACCCAAAAATGAAGGGTTAGTTCACCCTCATGTTGTTCCAACCCCGTAAGACCTTTGTTCATCTTCGGAACACAAATAAAGGTATTTTTAATTAAATCTGAGAGCTGGATCACTCCTCCATAGACTGCCTAAGGGACTGGCTCTTGACGGCCAATACAGACATTAAAGCAAATGTTTAAATATTCCATGTGCCTACAGTGACTCAATTATAAGTTTATCAAGCGACGAGACTACTTTTTGTGCGAAAAAACAAACAAACAAATAATGACTTTATTCGACTATTCCATTACTTCCTTATGGGCGCTTGCGCGAGAACTGAGATGACGACGTTCTTTTCGACTACTTCTTGTTACCGGCTGCTCACCACTTAGGAAGTATTACCGCCACCTACCGTATAAGATGATGATCGCGCTCTGGCTATATCAGCACATCATCTGATACGGTAGGTGGCGGTAATACTCCTAAGCGGTGAGCAGCCGGTAACAAGAAGTAGTCGAAGAAGAACGTTGTCATCTCAGTTCTCGTGCATGCGCCCATAAGGAAGTAATGGAATAGTCGAATAAAGTCATTATTTATGTTTTTTTTTCGCACAAAAAGTAGTCTCGTCGCTTGATAAACTTATAATTGAGCCACTGTAGGCACATGGAATATTTAAACATTCTCTTTAATGACTTTATGGGCCGTCAAGAGCCAGTCCCTTAGGCAGTCTATGGAGGAGTGATCCAGCTCTCAGATTCAATCAAAAATATCTTTATTTGTGTTTCGAAGATGAACGAAGGTCTTACGGGTTGGTACAGCATGGGGGTGAGTAATTAATGACTTAATTTTCAGTTTTAAGTGAACTAACCCTTTAATGTACACCCCCAATGTAATACCACATTTAGCATTTTAATCAACAGTATAGTTTTTGTTAGCCTTTTACCATGTCTTGTAGTATCGCAAAATCGTATCAGGCGCTCAGTATGGTGACATGATGGTTTAGTTACACCTCTATTATTGAATCCAAACTGGGTTATAATGACTTTTGGTGGAAATAAACATTATATTAAACCCTTTTCTCAACCCGTTCTCTGTTTCAGTTACATCTATGACCCCTCAGTCCCAGTAGATGTTCCTGGTCGGAAGCGGGACCCCACCAACAGCTCTCTGTATCAGCCTCACACATTCCCAGAGGAGGCGGGCCACATCCACAAGAAGCAGGGCTTCCACAACCTGGGATACAGCACCCAGCCCAGCCCAACCAAACTCGACATAGACAACAACCACATCAACCGGCTCCATGCCAATATTCCAGTCGAGCAGATCCGGCCCAGCCCAGCGGAGACTGACCCGAGCCTTTACATCCTCCAGCCCGAGGGTGAGGGGACGCCCATAAAAGCTGCTCCAAACTCACACGCCAACCAACCCTTACAGAACGAGCTGATGTTGGGAACCGAACCTGGAAAGAGAGAGGAGAGATTCCGAGACTCAGGCCTGGGCAGCGGGGGGATAACAGACGGGACAGAGGGATTAGATGGTTATCCCTATGGACAAGAGGAAGAAGACGAGGACAGGAGGAGCAGGCTCGCCGGTACTCCAGACACAGCCGATGAGGAAAGCGTGTTGTCTGTGGACATGCACACCAGCAGTACAAGCCTTTCCTCAGCAGACACAAAGCTCATGGTAGAGGACCGAGAAGAGAAAGAGCCCTCGATTGTGATTGAAGAGCAAGAGAGAGAGAAAGAGATGGATTGTGTGAGCGTCACCGAATCGATGGTGGCCGAGGCTTTGGCCGCCCTGGACGCAGCGACTGCGGGAGAAGATTCGGAGTGATGCACAAGGAGATTTCCATACTCGCTCGCTCGCTCTCTCTCCACATTTGAATACAGCCAAATTATAAAATGGAGCTTTCCCTACAGTCTGCTTGTAGGTACTTTCGTTTTCAATGGAAAAAATCTAATGAAGACTTGATAACAGGAACTGCTGCTTGTTTACACAACACAAATTGACTATTTATGAGATCTACTTGAGCAAATGACTGTCGTCTGTGCGATTCGGAGGCATGGACAAACTCCATTTTCAGACCAAACAGAACAGATTGTTGGGTGATATATATTTTATTTGTCTTTCTCTGTGCTGTTTGTCTATACAGCATAATAATCAAATAAGCTGTTTCTTTTCATCAAATATTATTTCAACGTGATGAAAGCCCTCTCCTTCTGTAGCTTCTGTGTGGAGGTCGGGCTAAATCTAGCACTACATAATTATTTTCATACATTTTCTATACAAAGAAGTGGTGAAAAGCAAATAAGCCAGTGTCCTGGGGTGGGGTTACTTCTGTGCTTATTGTACTTTTAGAGATGTTATATAAACTCAAACTGCTCAATACAGTGAAATCATGTTCAGTCAACTTAGTCTCAACAGATCAATATGCTATTTCTTGCTTGTTACACTGTGAATATATCATATACCCTCATAGAGCTGTAGGACGACATGTGCTTTATTTTATTTGTACAGCAATAAATGGAAGGAGATTGTGGGTGAATCTCATGAAAACAGATTTCAACCTGAAACAACAAAAAGGGAAATTTTATTTTGCATAAAAATGCATATTTATTCTGTTTTAAATGAAATATTTTGTTCAAATACAAAAATATCATAAGGTATAAATGCTATGCACAAAATAAGTCATATTAAGAGAACTTTGACTGCAGTAAAGAAAATACTTAATTGCCATGCAAATAATGTGATCGTAATGGTAAAAATAGGCTTATTTTATGCAAAATATAATTTTTTTTTTAAATATCTGTTCATTATAAATTCTGTGGGATTCACCCTTGTATATTTATGTTCATGGTGCACTGTGGACTATTGGGGTTTGAAAACGGCAGCGTGTAGAGCAGATTCAGGCCAATGATGGTAGTTGATGCTTTACACTCAGGGGTTAAGCACTTAAAGGAGTAGTTCACTTTTAAAAAAACGTTTGCTGATAATTTACTCTCCCTCATGTAATCCAAAATGTCCACGTCTTTCTTTTTTCAGCCGAAAAGAAATTAATTATTATAATGGACTTCATTGGGAACCAAATGGTTCAAGGTCCAAATGAGAGAGTCAGTGCAGCTTCAAAGGGCTTTAAAACGACACCAGACGATGAATAAGGGTCTTATCTAGGACCCTTGGAGTCATGACTCGAAAAAAGATTTGTTCATTTTGATGAACGAGTTTGAACAGGAGAGCCACGCTCATCACAGAACAGAGCAAGGCGAGCATTTGTGCTTATAAAACTTAATTTTTTGTATTTATTTTTGAAATGACCGATCATTTCGTTAGATAAGACCCTTATTCATCATCTGGTGTCGTTTAAAGCCCTTTGAAGCTGCACTGAAACTGTCATTTGGACCTTGAACCATTTGGTTCCCATTGAAGTCCATTATATAGAGAAAATCCTGAAATGTTTTCATCAAAAACCTTAATTTCTTTTTGACTGAAGTAAGAAAGACGTGGACATCTTGGATTACATAGGGGTGAGTAAATTATCAGCAATTTTTTTTTCAAGTTAACTACTTTAATTAGTCCTGGTTAACTATCAGAGGCCTGATGAAAATAACCCTTCTATGATCACTAGAACTCTTATCTTATGCAAACATTCCTATACATTAGGTTTTCCAAAAACAAATGTAGCCCCCATATACAATAAATACACTTTTTTTTTTTGAATTTGCACGGTACTTTATGAAGGTCATTAAGTATTTCCAAATGTTTTACCGAGTATGCATTGGTTGAACTTTATGTATTGGTCAAAATCATTTCTTTTAAACCTGTTAATGAGTAAATTGACAGGAAGTGATTTTCTAATGACATGACATTGAATGATTTGAATCTATTGCACATTCACAGTGAATACACTGTATTAATATGCCATTCTTTCTGCCTTTAGCAGAGGACTAAATTGTCACATGAAACTGGGGAAGAGTAAAAACAATGAGAGGACTAAATTGTCACATGAAACTGGGGAAAAATAAAAACAATGTGCTTGATCATAAGACTTGCGATGCAATCTGTTGACATTTCTGTCTTATGGCTAATGATGCCATAGGGCCTTTTATGTAATCTAATCATATCTCCCTAAAGCCCTCACTGGACAGTATGACACATCCTGAAGTATGTGTGTGACTGCTTTATTGTGCTGAAATCCAAAGAGATCACATATTGAGAATTGTGAGGTTTTTAAAGATCTGTAAAAAGCCTGATGGTAAAATATTAAAACATGCTTAAGATACAAATGTTATGAATATTTTATTTTTTGATTAGAGTAAGGGTGAAAATAAGCCATCCTTGACTGTGTATTGGCTTGTATTGTAGAATTGGTTTCAAAAGATTTGTGCTGCAGTTCCGTTTTTTGGGAACTGCGAGATGAGTCATTTTCTAGTTAAAAAAATCCATCATTTAGTTTTTGCCTTCATTCATTGCCAGTGATTTTTGTGCCGCAAAAAAACTTTTTAAACATAATGGAATGATCATTGATCTCAGTCTTTTTTTAGGATTTCTTGATGAATAAATAAGTCGAAAAGGAGCAATTATTTTAAATCGAAGTCTTTTGTAACATCGAAAATGTCATTAATCGCTTTTGATCGATTTAAAACAATTACTGAATGAAAGTAACAATTACAAGTTAAAGGAGTTCTTCACTTTAAAAAAAAAAACAACCTTTTGCTGATAATTTACTCACCCCATGTCATCCAAGATATCCATGTCATTCTTTCGGTAACACTTTATAATAATTGCACGCTATTAATCATTAGTTAAGCATGAGTAAACAGTTAATTCATCATTTATAAAACATTAATAGACATTAATAAGCAGTTTATAAATATAGCTATAAATGCTTTTTCCTTGATTTATAAGCATATCTATAATGCATTAAATAATAGTACTTTAAAGATACTTTGTTAATGATCAATTCATAATTTCTAAATGAAGTACAGCATTATTTACAAACCAGTTATTTAAGAGTTGTCAGTCATTCATAAGATCACTTAGAAAGTGTAAGTAAATGTAGTAAATACAGGTAGTTATAAAGCATTTAGTAGTGGTTAGTTAACTATGTTTGTGAGCTAATCTAAAGTGAGGACTATTCATGCTTTGTAAAGCATTTATAAAGGCGATTTAAAGACTTGTCAATCTTCTAAACAGTAAAATGTAACAACAAAACACAGTGATACAGAACATAGAAATATTTAACAGCCTTTAAAAATGCTTTACAAGGCATAAATAGTCCTCACTTTAGATGAGCTCACGAACATAGTTAACTGACCAAAATGCTTTATAACTACCCAAATTAACCCTGAATTACAGCATTAATACATGTTAATAAAGCATTTATTAACACACTAAGTAACCATCACTATATGTCTGAATAATAAGATGTATGAATGTACATTTAAATAGTTTATTAATCATTTACTTACACATTCTAAGTAATCTTACGAACCACTGACAACTCTCAAATAACTGGTTCATAAAAAATGCAATTCTTCATTTAGAAATGATTAATTGATCATTAATAAAGTATGAAAATACAATTATTAAGCAAATTATAGATGCGCTTTTAAATCAAGAAGAAAGCATTTATAGCTGTATTTATAAACTGCTTATTAATGTCTATTAATGCTTTATGAATGATGAATTAATGGTTTACTCATACTTAACTAATGATGATTAGCGTGTAGTTATTATAAAGTGTTACCATTCTTTCTTCAGTCGAAAAGAAATGAAGGTTTTTAATGAAAACATTCTAGGATTTCTCCATATAATGGACTTCAATGGGAACCAAACGGTTTGTGACTCTCCTGTACGAACTCGTTAATCAAAATGAACAAATCTTTTTTCCATGTCATTTGGTTCATTCAACGAATGAAATGAACGAGTTAACTCAGGAAAAGATTTGTTCATTTTGATAAACGAGTTTGAACAGGAGAGTCACAAACGCACATTACAGAACAGAGCAAGGCGACCATTTGAGCTTATAAAACGTAAACTTTGCTATTTTTTTCATGAGCAATCATTTCGCTTGATAAGACCCTTATTCATCGTTTTTTTTTAATTGTTTAAAGCCCTTTGAACAGTTTGCACTGAAACTGTCTTTTGGACACTTGATCCATTTGGTTCCCATTAAAGTCCATTATATGGAGAACAATCCTGGAATGTTTTCATCAAAAACCTTAATTTCTTTTCGACTGAAGAAAGAATGACACGGATATCTTGGATGACATGGGGTGAGTAAATTATCATAATTTTTTTTAAAGTAAACTACTCCTTTAAAAACACCATTTGTGCAATAACTAAAAACCAAAATTCAGTCTCTTTTAAAGCCAAACACAAATGATCAACACCAAAGGTCCAACTGTTTGTACATACAGCACAGACAACATAAAAGTACCAGAATAAATCTGCTGCTGAGAGTACACGTCTCTTTAAAGTCTGTGTGGGCTTGAGTTAATGATTCACCAATCCCGAAACATATCCAGACTAATAATACTCTACAGCGGGTTAACCATTTATTTTCTCCAGACACACACGGTTACTGCAGATTCTTGTTGCTTTGTTCTTAGAAATACCCTGATGCATAAAGTCCACAAATAAAACTGTGTATATAATGCTCAGTCACATACTTTCCAATAGGTCATAGGTAAGTAGGCAGCGGTCACAGGGAGATGGGAAAGAAAAGCCTTCAGGGTTTGAGTTTTGGGTCATTAGTGCTGCACCAGTCACCTATTAACAGACCCTCACTGATCTTTAACCCCCAGCCCAGCTCTAGAGAACATCCTATACATCCAAGGACTTCTCAGGCTTCGAGAGTTTGTTGTGCTGAGAAAGTTTAAAGTTTGAAGGACATACAAAAGTTAAAGTTTCAAAGAATCCTCAAAAAGCCATTAGCTTTGAGCTACAACAACAAGTATAGTAAAAGAGCAAGTACATTCTGTGTGGGAAACCTACCCTATCTCACGACCAATTCGTACGAATTCGTACGAGTGATTAAAAAGTGGCTAATTCGTACTAATTCGTACGACCTCACTCGTACAAATTCGTATCGATTTGTCTAAACCCACGTGACGGTTAAGTTTAGGGGCGGGGTTAGGGGTAGGTCATTCGTACGAATTCATGCGAATTGGCCAATTCGTAAAATATGTATGATTTAGCAAAATCGTACTAATTTGTACGAGTGAGGTCGTATGAATTGTTACGAATTAGCCACCTCGTAAAATTCGTAAGAATTCCCGTGAGATCGGGTTGGGGAAACTTGTGTCTTGTGCTCAGCATGGTGGTTTTCGGGTAAAAGCAACCGCAAAAAAAAACAAACAAAAAAAAAACAGTCCAATGTTTGTTTAATCTTTTTAATGTATAAACTCTGGGTACAAAACTTTCAATAAAATTTAACAGTACATTCTCACTCATTTTATTTATTTGTTGAACAACTCATACATGTTTCTGTTTACACATTTTCTAAATGTCTTAAAATTATTGTGGGTTTCAGAAGTTACGGCACTTCGAAGTGACCATTTCAGTACACATTGAGATTTAAATTTAATATAATTTTAACTAAATTTAATCAGGAAGGCTATGGACATCTTATTTAAACGAATCATTCCAGCACTTCAACAAGCTCTTGTATTTGAGCTAGAAAACCTCAAAAGGTTCACCTGTATAGTGCTTGAACAAAAACAAGGCAAAACATAAATCCCTGGCACTTTATCAACATTAATGAAAGAAAGAAAAAAAAAATCACATAAAAAAAGAAACCCTATGTATTTATTGGAAACTAGTTTTGATTAAAATGCTCGGAACTATTAAAAGTCCTTTATTTTGCCTATGGTTGGCACTAAAGCAAGGACACTTCTCTCTCTCTTTTTGAGGTACAATTTTTTTTTGTTCTTTTTTTCCCCCAAAGATAACAATAATGTTAAGTATAGTGAAGGATACAGTCTTATCTATTGTATATATGCCGGACAATATATTTAATTTATGTCTTATAGACTTGAGAAAGTGTCTGAATGATGTTGGGACACATGCAAGCTAAGAGTGTTTAACATTTCTAAACCGTGAAGTGTTCGGCAGACTAGTGAAATGAACCCAGATTCGTCCAATCATCAACAAGCAAACTTCCAGTCAATTAAGGTGCGCTAGGTTGCTCAATCTATTAAACATGCAATTTCATTGATTTACAGAAAAAAATGAAGAAAAAAAAAGGTGAAAAGTTGTATTTAGTGAAGAGACGGAAGCCCAGACCATTTAAGACGATGACTGGTTAAGAAAAAAAGTTTGTTCTGGATTGTAACCAGTGAGATGTTTCATGGCTCTGTTTTTAAGTGTTTATCACAGCTTTCATTAAAAAGAAAAAAATAACAATTTTGAACATAACCACTTCCTGGAAGTAGCCCAGAGAGGCACAAAGCGAAGATCTCACCATGGCGCCAGGTTGGATTAACCATTGACACGCTCATAGCCATTAACAAGCACAGACGATGCCATCCGCCACGGATAATGACGTGTGGATGTTTGAGAAAGGTGGGTTGTCATGGTGACAGGTTAATGTATATAAAACCGCTTCTGCTGTCTTTCACACGATCGACGCGCCACATGACGGATAGGAGGGTTTGCATTCATCATCCTCTTTTCCTCCTCCATTACCATCTATCCATCTATCATCACAGTTTGAGGCGTTTTCACTCTCTAAATTCCTCTTTGGAAGTGTGGCTTCCCGATTAAAATCTTAAAATGTCACCTGAGAAGCAGAAGAACTACAGATGTCACTTTGTGCTGTCTCCTTTCTCCTGAAGACAAACGAAACACAACAAGGGTAAAATTATCACTCGATAAACTGTAGTTTGCTTAACGTGCATTAAGGTGATTAGAGAAATTTCTGCAAAAATGTGCATGCAAAAATGTTTATTGTTAATAGTTATGACTTCCATGATGGCGAAAAGGTGGATGGAATTACAGAATCCAGTCATTAAAAAAAAAAAAAAAAAAAAAATTACTGTATAACACAGAATGTCACAGAATTTTATTGAATGAAATTTGTGGAATTTGTATTTTTTTTAATGAATAAATAAAAAAGCAGGTTAAAAAAAGCAAGTGTTAAAGCACACTTAAATTGTAATAAAGACTAGTGTCTGTGAATATTAAAGAGCAAAAAGACTATTAATTATTTAATCATTTAATTATGAATCCTGCATGTTCTGCGTGAATCTGTGTGTGGGATCCAGAAAACTTAAAACAGTAAACATAGAATTTGGTAAAAATAAAATGTATTTCATAGAGCCCTTAACTCAAATGGGACAAATGTGGGCAAAATAGTTTTGATTTATGTAAAAAAATAAAAATAAATACTTCCCTTGACCTGAGCGGTACAAGACTTGGCTACTTTACTAAGTTTGCCTCCTGAACACTTTTTTTAATCAATTCTACAATGTTAAGTGGGTTAAAAAGAAGAAAAAAAAAAAACTCCCTAATTTTGTATTTGGGTAAAAATTTTTGTATTTTGCATCCATAGAAATTAATGGGAAAAACTGTAATTTAGAGCATTCTAAAATAAGCCAAAATAAGACACCGGGTGACAGCAAAGTCATTTCATCTTTAGGTTTTAGCTCTAAGAACTTATTGGAATGATATTTTAATATAGTTAAAAAAATGTACAAAAATAAAACATCAAAAATAAGCAGAATTTACATAGAAAATATAGTACTTTTTAAAGTAAATAAATTCAAAAATACCCCCAAAATAATAATTAAAAAAACAGTGATATAAAATTTATAATAAATAAAAATAAGGGTCACACCTGAGTCCTCTGTGCCCACATTTGTCCACAATTACAGGGTTAAGGGCTATACAGTGAATATGGTTTGAGGGCTACCATGTAATTTTTGTTAAACTTTTAATACACTGTTAACTTGTATACATAGGTTTCAGTTAACCCTACAAGGGAGGGAGACATATCCATATTAAAGCTTTATGAGCAAAAAAAAAAAAAAAGACTATTTAATAACAAAGTATAAACTACCAATCAGAGGGCAAAAAGTAGATTGTGTACAACAAGTTTTTCAGCAAAGTTTTCCTATTCATAATTTATAGGACCTAGAAATTTGCATATTAAATATTATACAGGCTATAACATATTTAAAAATGAGCATTCATCACTGGTCAACATCATTTTGCAAAGAATGTTTAGTTTAAGTTATGAGAGAATAAATGTAATTCAAATGTGGCTAAAATGTTGTAACAAATATTGCCAAACAAACACTCTTTTTAAAGCCCTAAATATTGCAATGATGTATTAAGCATCGTTCACACAGAAGTCCCTTTCAAACCAAGCAGCTTTCTGTACACAAATGCAGCAAAAACGCATGACGAGTTTAACCCACGGCAATGTCTGTGAGGGGAAATCGTTCGCCCTCACGCAAAATAAGCTAATTTCTATTGAAGTGACTGGATTTTGCCCATGTAAATTTGCAGAACAACAAAAAATGTGACTGCAACTTATGCCCGTGTGTCCATCAAAGTGTTTTTATCCAGCTGTGGGCACTTGAGAAGCTTACAGATAAACATTCCTCTAAGCATTATTTGTTACAATAATGTTGTGGTAGTCTAAGGATGCCATCTGGCAAAGACATGAATACACAGAGCAGCAATATTAACTTTTTTCTTTCATTGCCGTTTAGTCGTTTTACAAGTAGAATGTGACTGTTGTCAGTTTAAGTAGTTGTCCTGCCCCTCCTCTGTTGTTATTGAATGGCTGGTTAAAAACATTTTACTCCCATTGCAGACAATTTAATAAAGACTTTTGGTGGACACATGGCCAAAGGAATGACAGACCATTCGCAGACAAAGTATGTTATCTTGTACACTAAAGCCGCTCACCTGTGACTGTGGTCCTGTGCTGTGTTCAGGGGGGTCAGTGGAAGGTGAAGAGGAGACACTACCCTTGGGCTCAGTGATCAGCAACGTCCGTCTTTCACGGGCCGATTTGGGGTCAGACTTTGTCACCCGGAATCTAGAGAAAACAAGGAAGGTGTAATGAAAGCAGTGTCCGCACAAAGCCCAGACCTGAACCTGACCTAATTTAAATATTATGCAGGAAACAGATATCCGATCGGTTATCCAGATACAGAGGCTACTTAATGTGAACAAATGTAAACGTGCCATGACCTGATTGGCTAATGATTCGAATCTGCTTGATCGGATCACGGTGATCGCATGTTAATGCCAAGTGTAAACGCAGCCATATGCAATCTGTAAGCGATCACATCCTTTACTATAATCATCATTTACTATAACCAGGTTCAATGTTTGCTGTAAGCTGGTCATCTGAAACCCTGTGCGTATGGATTTGAACACAGTATCTCACAAAAGTGAGTACACCCCTCACATTTCAGCCTGTATTTTAGTATATCTTCAAGGGACAATACTATAGCAATGAAACTTGGACTTATTTTAACCCTTGTGCATCAATTAAAAAAAAGTTACACAGGTAAAAAGAGGACAAAAATGTAAAAATGAGATGCTTTAGAGCACAGACTTAAGTTTGGTATCATTTTAAAGAAGACCCTTTGCAGATTATGGCTGAAGTAATACAATAATAATAAGTAACTAAAAAAAAAATCAAGTTTATGAAAATTATTTATACAAAAATATTTTATATAAAATATATATTTTATAAATCAGGTTGAACTCAAAACTGACAATAAAATCAAAGCCATAAATCTGAATAGGTTGTGTTCCAAATTTGAGGATGATATCTCAAAAAATGAGCTTTCGGTAACAGTTTGTTTGGGCGTAGTAACATATTTTCTCCATTGGGTGCCAGCAAAACCCCACTGGTGCTCACAGTGATTGGATTTGAATTTGCAGTTTTTCTCTCAGTATTACAAACACACACATGCGCACACACACACACATATTTTTTGATAACACACATACTAACCACACTCATACCAACACACCCACACAAATATTGTTGCATAATTTATCCAGTTGGCTCTATTAGTATGCCGAACCAGAAAACAAGTATAAAGCGATATTTGTTTTATATGCCAAACTTAAAAAATGGCACCATCTGATAAAAAAATAGTAAAAAATAAAATTTTGAAGCCTTGCCATCAGAATGAAAGCCTCTTAACAAAGATTGCATAATTTTATAGTTAACTGAACCAGGGATTAAAAATGTCAGTTTTAATGGGTTTCAATGGGGACATTTTTTGTCCAAAAGGTGCTGAGAGGGACTATTTTTGTACCTAATGCAAAAAAAAAAAAATGTTTTAAGAAAATTACGGTGAAATTGTAAAAATTCCAATAAAAATACACACCTGTGCCAAGTTTTTTGCAGTTAGCTTTAACACTTTAAAGTGTTAGCTTTAGCAAAGTGATCAAAAAAACAAAACTGAAAAGGACAAAAATGCCCACAAAGGACAAAGGATGCACAAGGGTTAAAGTAGTCAATGTGCTGCTCACATAGCAGTATATATTTACTGTCCTCTGAAAATAACTCAAAATAGCTTGTCAAAATAGCTGGCAACAAACGCTGACGCAGAGGCTGACACTCGGCTCTATGATTGGGTGTCATCAGTCATGACATATCCTTCCCTGATTCGCCAACCACTGTTTACACCGGCAAGCGCATGCCCAGTGTTGGTGAATGGTCACGTGATCTCGCATTTTCAGTCGTTTTAATGTGGACTGAGATCATTTCTAATATGCAAATAAAACGCTGGTGTGGACGGAGATCGTATTCATTTTAATTCTCCGTTTTTAAACAAAAACGCAGTAGTGTGGACGGGGCCTGAATGATAACAGCAGTACATTGTTTAACCATTTAATGCCACATGTCCTATTCATCATGTTCATGTTTTTGACTACTTGACAGGACCATACAAATGTGTGTATCTTGTATTAGAGCAGTTAAAATTTGTTGCTTTGAGTACAATTATCTCATACAGACCACTGGATGTTCAACATGGCACCTCATGGCACAGAACTCTATAAGGATTTGAGAATTAGAATGATTGCTCTCCACAAAGATGGCTTAGGCTATAAGAAGATTGGTAAAACCCTGAAACTGAGTTACAGTACAGTGGCCAGGATCATAGAGTGGTTTTCAAAGATGGCTTCCACTCAGAACAGGCCCCACAAGGGTCAATCAAAGACGTTGAGACGTCCTTGTGCTGTGCGTCAGGTGCAGAAGCTGGCTTCAGAAAACAAACGCATGATCATGCCAGCATTTCTTTTAGGCTATGTTTACACAGAAAAGATCTGAAGAGAAAATGCAAAACTGGCGTTGCATTATTACTTTTTATTATGCGTTTAGACGAGCGTTATGGGTGGGAAATCTGCGTGCATATGGTGACGCAAAAGTGTGTGAAATTCGATGTAGTACGCACTCCAGGCGGCTAAGTGGCAATGTAAAGTACTGCCACACAACAACACCAAGTCTGCGCGCCTGCATGCAGCCTTCACTATCCAGCAGACTTTCGCCTTTTTACCCTTTAGACGGGAACGCGACGGGTGGAGCGTTTTTAAGATTTCCAATCTGTAGGGTAGTTTCACTAAGTTTGTAAGCCACAAAAACGCTGTCACATGTAAACGAAAGGCACATCTGATCAAATATTTGTAAGTTTTCACCCACGAGCGTTCTCATATAAACAGGGCCTTAGAGGTTGCAGTAGCGGAAGGTCAGCTCGTCAGTGCTCGGGCCATACGCCGCACACTGCAACAAGTCGGTTTGCATGGCCGTCGTGCCAGAAGGAAGCCTCTTCTGAAGCTGGCTCACAAAAAAGCCTGCAAACAGTTTGCTGAAGGCAACCTGTCCAAGAGCATGAGTAACTAGAACCATGTCTTGTGGTCTGATGAGACCAAGATAAACTTGTTTGGCTATGATGATATCTAGCATGTGTGCCTTGCTGAGGAAGCTGAAGGTGATAGACTGGCCAAGTATGTCTCCAGACCTGAAATGTATTAAGCACCTGTGGGGCGTCGAGATGGTCCTCACTGCAGAACATCAAACTTCACGGGAGGATTCAGATCCAGATCCAACTCCTCCCACCTTACATATACCTAAACCTACCCAGCTCCACCATCTGATCCCTAAATCCACCCTAAAATGAACCAAGCTCCACCCCCTGATCCCTAAACCCATCCCTAAACCAGTTATATCTTAAATGAACATAAACAGTTAAGAAATAAGTCGCATATGCAGCAGTATAATAGATACGTGCATAAGGTCTTAAAGTGACAGAAGCCCAATAAACCTGCTACTGTTTCAATGTTAACCCTCTTGGCGCCACGGTAGAGTTTACTCGTTTGTCATTCGTTTGACATCCCCTCCACTGGATGGCAGACATGTCATACTTCATCCCCGACTCAAAAAAACGTCATGTTTCTATACAAAATGTTCAAGTTACAGCGCATTGAATCAGTGTGATCAAAAGCGGAGCTAGTGTGAGATTGAGCCATTTCATCAGAGTCTCTCCGCGATCGCGGCAATAGTATTGTGGTGGACACTTCGTTAGACGAGGTCGAAGTATTCATAGTACAGAAGGCAGGATGTGGAGTCGCAATAGTATGCATACTCGGCGCGTGCACGCGTGCGCGAGGCAGATCTGGCCGCGAATCGCGCTGGTCATATAATCACTTATGATCTGCGCTTTGCCCTAACGAGTCATCTTTTGAACTAAACAGGTCTTGTCTACTTGTGTTTGTGTGTCATATGAATAAAATAAGACCCATACATGGAATCAGAGTGCCTACTGCATAGTACATGGAAAATCTCCACAGCAAAAGGCCAAACACTACATACGGTTTGTTCTACCATTTATTAGTAATGATTTACACAGTTTGTTTATTACTTACTATATACCTGAGCATTCAGTATTGTGCAATATAGCATACAGAAGGTGATGGACATTTTGAGGGAAGAGTGCTACATTTTATCATTTAAACATTTGACTTTTCATGAAAATTCTATAATCCAAGATTTCTGCCACCATATGTCATCATAATATGCAAATTAGATGGGTGAATTTAATCCCTACATGAACTTTGGGTCACCCTTAATATTTCTCTAATTTACAGAAAGTATCTATCTTGTTTCACATTTAAGATATAGTCTTTTGAAATTAAGATGTCAAAATCGAACGTTTTTGGAAAAAACCTCTGGCACCTAAAGGGTTAATAAAAATGTGAAAAAAATTCAGGGCCAGATATACAAACCAAGTGGAAAGTTTTGCACGTGATCTATTGATGACACGCTCATCAAAGAAGACAGTCAGATCATTTCCATAATTACCAACGCAATCCAATCTGGTATAAGACATGCAAGACGTGTCTTTAGTAAATCCCTACAGTAGTTTAACACCAAAAGAGGGTTTCCATTGGTGCATGCTCTTAGTAAATCTGGTCCTTAGTAGGATTAATCGATATTTAATTCATACAGTGAAGACTACGCAATCTGATTACTTTATGATGATAAAGACTGTTCTGTTTTTTTTTCTTCATATTTCACACAAAAATCTATATTTGTTAAAGCTGCAGTTCATAGCTTTTTTTGGGTTAAAAATGATCCAAAATACATATTTGAGAAATAGATAACCCGCCAAAACTCTCTGCTTGCCTTAGCTCTATTCAAAGCGGTAAGCTTGTAATAATGCTCTTAATTCCAGTGGTACTGGTGGATTTCACAGATCCAGAAAGGTTCAAATGACAATCCCCAGTGAAAAAAATTCACCCGCTGCAAAATGCAAAAGACTTCGTTCAGACTTTGAAACATCTACAGAAAAAGAGACTGCAACCGGACCCATGGGAAAACAAGGATACATATCGGAAGGACATTACATGTAGTCATGCAATGCTGACGTTGTTAACAATTTGAGAACAAAGTATAATTTGCACGGTTTTGTGTGATATAACTGATATAACAACTAAAAAAAGTTGAGAATTCCACGAATGACTGCAATTGCAGATTTTGAACAGAGATGGCGACAAAGAAGAAAAACGCCAGACTGCAGCTTTAAGCACTAAATTGTTCCTAACTGAATGGAATATGTTGCTTGCTAATAAAAGAGTTGTCGAATTCATGACACTTTCTCATCACTTACTTTTTGTAATATTTCAAATGCATTGTTAAGAATAGCTAAATAACCTCAATGGGTCTATTTAAAGCCTTCTATTTATCATGTAATATTAGTTAATATATGAAACATACCTGCCCACAGACAGCACGGTGACCTCTCCTAAGTGACTGCGTCTTTCCAGTTTCTTGCTGGACGAACGTCTCATCAGAGGCCATTTTTTCTGGTTGCAGCGGTTGCAGATATTCTTATGTCCTCCCATTCCTCCGATGGTGTGCAGGTGGTTGCAGGTGTGTTTGGCTGTGCTGGCGCAACCCTGGCAGAGCAGGGCTCTCTGGGCTGCTGGGTGAATTTGGAGAGGTTGGCGTCCCTGGGCCACTGTAGATAATTTAACAGAAAAAAAAATCAGCTTAACTGCATGAAACACCCAAGATGACCAAGTTACAGTTGCCAAAATGTGTTACGTACAACAGAAAACACTACTAATGTGGTCCATAATGTGCTTGACTTGACCTTCTCCAGCATACTAATATTTGAAATGTGTATCATAGCAATAATGCACACTTTCACACACACTATTTAAACAAAATATGCTATTGTTTGGACACACCAGATAGTCTAGGGTTGACCAAAGAGCTATTAGCTTAGTGCTTGTATCATGACTCATGAGTAGTATCATTCAATATTTTTATAGCATCTGTTTACAATCTCTAAAGCTGCATCACAGTTGGTATGATTTAGTTAATTATTAATATAATTTTAAAATTACATTTATTTGTGTGATGGCAAATCTGGATTTACTTCATTTTTGATCCTTTAGAAATCATTCTAACATGCTTTCATTCTAATATGAATAATGTTCAAAAGAGAAATATTTCCATTTCAAAGAAATGCTTCTAACTAAAGATCTCTTAAAGAAAATTTCTTTACTGTCACTTTTGGTGGGTTTAAGGCATCCTGTTGAATAAAAGCATTAATTGCTTTAAAAAAATATATAATAATAATAATAATAATAAATAAATTTTTGCTGACCATTACTGAATTTTTAATGTTAGTGTAGTTGAGTTTGAGTGATTATGCTAATGAATGCGTTTCGAATCGATTCACCTAAATAGACTTAACAAGGCTGCATTTACTTGATAAAAAATGTAGTTCAGAGACTTTCAAAAACATTTTTAAAAAGCTGTAGTGTAAAAATTTAAATAACACCATATTTAGGTACATGTTTATTACTATGGGCTAAACTATTGTTCCTTCTCTTTACTGAATCTACTTGGCGACAGTGGCTGTTTGATGGAAATGGTGGTTCTTCAAACTCATTTTAGGCATTTCAGACATGTATTGTTGTTATATCATTAATTTCAGATCTATACGCATTGTTCTGAATACAAGATTACCCTGATTATATGACACATACTTTATAAAGATGTATCTTTTGGAAGAAGGCTTTTTGAGGACTAAAATCTTTTAAAATTTAGTAAAACTAAAATTTACTTAACATTTTTTTTTAAAGGACAATTTTGGTATTTTACACCCTGTAATAAGATAATTTCTGATTAAATAGAACGGCTAAGATTAAAATTTGGACACATGCAGCTGGCCCAGGAATTTTCGGTTTATGTGGTTGCTCAACCACAGTTATGCAGCATAACTGTTACTTTAGACAGGCAGAACTCTCCCCAGCTGCTTTATCTGTCTATTCCTCCTCCCTCTATTTATTTTGTCCTTCCACACTGCCAACTAAAAGAGGGAAATGCACTGGCTCTTCTCTTATCTGTCTTCATTACACTGCGGGATGTTGTTCTGCTCTGCGTGCATTCGCGCGCGCGTGCCTCACTCCAGAGGCAGAGGAAGAGCAGGACAAAGATACTTCAGTTGTCACCTGCAAAAGAGGCTATGAGGAACATAAAAGAGGAGTAGACACACATGCAAACACACACAACACTAAGTATTGTCCGTGTGTTTGGCAATGGAAGCCACAACTAAACAGTGCAAGATCAGTTTGATCATTTATAAACACAAATGGTCCTGTCCCTTTAATGCAGTCATTAGGGAGTCACGGTTGTGCTGGTTGCCATGGTCCCATTAGTCCCTGCTGGTAATTGTTGAAACTACACCATCTACCTGCCAGTGCTGGTGAGTATTTGCGCATAGCAACGTCAGCTTAACTGAAAATTTGCAGTGGCTTGACAGGAGTGACATTACTTTTAAAGTAGTTGAGAGTTTTCAGTAGCGAGCTATTTTTTCAATCAAGTAGCCTGTAGAGAAATGAAACGCTTTATCACTATAGGGATAGTTCACCCCAAAATGAAAATTCTGTCAGTAATTACTCACCTCATGTAGTTCCAACCCAGTAAGACTTAAGTTCATCTTCAGAACACAGATTAAGATATTTTGATTCAATCTGAAAGCTGGATCACTCCTCCATAGGCTTCTAGAGATTCGAAACTTGCCAGCTACACTACTAAGGTTACTGTCGTACACTGCTACATGAACTGTAGTACACTACTAAGCAAATGGCTACACTACTACGTGAACGGCTACACTACTACGGTTACTGTTGTATACTGACTACATGAACTGTCATACACTACTACTGGTTACACTACTACGCGAACGGCTGACACTACTATCGTGAAATGTTACACTACTACTACTACTACTACTATGTGAACTGTTACACTACTACTACTACTACTACTACTACATGAACGGTTACACTACTGACTGAACGGTTACACTACTACGTGAACTGTTACACTACTACGTGAATGATTACCCTACTACTCGAACGGCCACACTACTACTCAAACTGTTACACTACTGCGTGGCAATTGGTTCATCATTGTCGTGTAAGTGGTTCCACTGCATCGTGGCAGCTTTTGCTCGAATCGCGCAGCTGGCTCGCGATGCAGCGAATGGCTCTGCTGACCGTGGCGTACTGCTTGCGACTGTGGCATGGTCTCGCTGTGATTGCGCGAATGGGTCTCGCGACTGCCGCGATGGACGGTCCTTGCGATCGCGCAATGGTCCGCGATCGCGATGGCGGTTCGCGATCGCCGTGAACTGGTCCAGCTACCGCGTGCAATGGTCCCGCTGACCGCGAATTGGTCTCCGCTTCCGCGAACCGGCTACGCGACTTCCGCGACAACGGTCACACTACCGCTGAATCGGTCACACTACCGCGTGAACGGTTCCACTACCGCGTCAACTGCCGCGAACTGTTACACTACCGCGTGAACTGTTACACTACCGCGTGAACTGTTACACTACGCGTGAACGGTTACACTACCGCATGAACGGTTACACTACCGCATGAACGGTTACACAACCGCGTGAACGGTTCCACAACCACGTGAACGGTTCCACAACCACGTGACGGTTCCACAACCACGTGTGTGAACGGTTCCACTACCGCGTGAACTGCAGCGTGAACTGTTACACTATCGCGTGAACTGTTACACTACCGCGTGAACTGTTACACTACTTGAAGTATATATATATATATTTTTTTTTGCACACTGAAAGTATTCTCTATCGCTTGATAAACGTGAAGCTGCAGTCCGCAGTTGGAACAACATGAGGGTGAGAATTATGAGTCATTTTGGGGTGAACTAACCCTTTCTTGCAAAGGATTCACTCTTTTAAGTCTGTTCTTTTCAATGTATGCGACAAATGGTAAGCAGAACAATCCAAAATATAGATATAGCTGCGAGCAGCGATTGTGCGGCCCAAGCCGGTGGCACCGCAACCCCGGTGCCTAAAGGCACCGGGATGGCGGTACCGCCGGCTTTGGCCCTCCATCGCTGCTCGCAGCTATATTACTATACATATATATATATATATATATATATATATATATATATATATATATATATATAAAGCCGGTGGCACCGCCACCTTGGTGCCTTTAGGGTTATTCTGCACGACGTGCAAAAACGTAACCCCTGCTTTGGAATACATACTAGTATGTATTCCACAATTGGAATACATACTAACATACTAGTCAGAACTGAATAGTTGATATCTGAATGACAGATCACCATAGAAGTCACTGGAAAAAATGTGACTAGTAACAAAAGAATAGTTACTAGTCACCATTGAAATAAGTACTAGTGTCTAATGAATAAGTACTAGTATCTATTTAATAGGTACTAGCATCTAATGAATAAGTACTAGTAACTAATTAATAAGCATTGGTATGTAATGAATAAGGACTAGCATCTAATGAATAAGTACTAGTATCTAATAAATAAGGACTAGTGTCTAATGAATAAGTACTAGTATCTTTAAAAAGGTACTAGTACCTAAAGAATAAACACTAGTATCTAAAGAAAAGGCACTAGTATCTAAAGAATAAGCACTAGTAGCTAATGAATAAGTACTAGTACTTAATGGAATAGATACTAGTATCTAAAAAATAAGTACTAGTAGCATGAAAATAGAGACTAGTAGGTTAAAATGATTAAATGTTAAAACGGCTTGCCATACTCTATCTGTCGTTTCGACTAGTCACAATTACGTTACAGATATCTTAAATGATAATACAAACTATCCAAAATGTAATTACGACTAGAAAGACGTTGTTGATATCTACAATGTTAATTACGAATAGTCAAACTTAGCTTTTAAATGTTAAAAGGGCTTGCCATACAGAAGTGTAGGCTCAGAGAGACACTCAACATTTTCAAACCAAAATATCTGACTTTCTGTGGGTCCTAGCTCATGAGTGTAAATTAGAAAGTTGTCCGGCTTGAGGAGAATATATGAATATATGAAACGATGAGATCAACATGTGTACTGAGTTTCATATTATTACATGCAAGCGTGTTTGATTTATGGACCAAGTTTTTGGACCCCGTTCCAGGGGCGCTGTCTAGCCCCCTTGCCACACCCGGGTACCATCTTCCCGGCTCTGATGGCTGTGGGATCTGACCTGTGTGCAAAGTTTCAAGAGTTTTCAAACCCATTAAGGGCCCCAAAAGCCGCTAAGAGACTCAAAATCATCAAAAAAAAGGAATGTTAAAGTTTGATGCGTTGCTATGGCAACATTATCTTAGATATTGAATAATGCTTTCACAGCTCTTCATCTGGCGTGTGTTTACATTATACAGATGAAGTTTGAAGCAAATCGGGTAAAAGTAAGAGTGTGATTTCAAAGCATTTTGAAAGTGAAACACTTTCTGCTTCCAGTTGGTGGCGCTATATATTTGACTCACAATAGTCACATCCATGTGATCGGCCTCTTACAACGAACACACTGCTGAAGTTTCATCAAGATCAGTTAATGTATGCAGAAGTTTTAACACACTTCCTTTTTGATTTATGGACCAAGTTAATTTAATTAATACACTAATTATATAAAACTATTGTCAATGCACTACAATTAAACAGGTTATATGCCTTTACTTATAAAAAAATAAAAATAAAAACTTATTTAAAAAATACCAGGCTTAAGAAATGTATTTACTTTAGCAGGCCAGACACACAGTGAAATGATTAAGCCCCCTCCCCCTACACACACACACACACACACACACACAGACTGTGTGTCACAGAGACTCAAGAAAGACTCAGGCTCAGAAAGAGCATGATCATATTCAAACTACAATATCTGACTTTCTGTGGGTTTGAGCTTATTATTGTTAATTAGAAAGTTGTTTGGCTTGAATAGAACAATATACACGGCAAGTTTTGTAACTGTCAGTAAAACTAACCAAGTTATAACACACTTTATGTGTCCTTTTTTAGTCAAAAAAATCCGCCACGGCCAAACCGTTCAAGATATCACAAATCCGTCCGGAATTTAGCATCCTCAATGTCTTGACTTCATGCACACCGAGTTTGGTGGTGATTGGTAACAGCATGGGTTGTAATTTGATGTTTTTCTAGGACATTTATTTAAAAAAAAAAACATAATTCCCGACTTCCGTTTGAACTGTCGTAAAACTTAGAGCACGAAAGTTGTTTGGCCTGATGTGATCTATGAGTGTACCGAGTTTCATATTAATCCATGCACGTGTGTTTGATTTATGGACAAATGTTCGAATCCCTAAAAGAATGCATCCTAAAAGAATGGTAAAGTTTGATGCGTCGCCACGGCAACAGTTTCAAAGATATCAAGAATCCATTCATAGGTCTTCATCTGCCGTGTATTTACATTATACAGATGAAGTTTGAAGCAAATCGGGTAAAAATAAGAGGGTGATTTCAAAGCATTTTGAAAGTGACACACTTCCTGCTGCCAGTTGGTGGCGCTATAACTTTGACTCACAATAGTCACATCCATGTGATCGTCCTCTTACAGCGAACGCACTGCTGAAGTTTCATCCAGATCAGTTAATGTATGCTGAAGTTATGACACACTTCCTGTTTCACGTTTCTCGCCATAGTTTCGTTTCCTCGCCACGGCCAAACCGTTCGAGATATCAAAAATCCCCACACAAACTTTCATCCTCAATGTCTTGACTTCACGCTGACCGAGTTTCGTCGAATTTGGATCAGAGCTCTAGGAGGAGTATTTAAAAGTTCATTGCGTGTGTTTTACAAAAAAACCTCAATAGCCGACTTCCTGTTGGGCTGGGGTAAAAAGTAAGAACGCGAGGTATAGATGAAATTCTGCTATCGACATGTGTACCGAGTTTCATATTATTACATGCAAGTGTGTTTGAGTTATGGACCAGGTGTTCGGACCCCATTCCAGGGGGCGCTGACGAGCCGCCCTGCCACGCCCGGGTACCAGCTTCAGCCCGGCTCTGATGGCCGCGGGTTCTGACCCGTGTGCAAAGTTTCAAGAGTTTTCGAGCATGTTAAGGGCCCAAAAGTGCCCGAATAGTCGCTAGAAAAAGAAAAAAAAAAAAAAAAAAAAAAAAAAGAGAATAGTGGAAGGAAAACAATAGGGCTCTGCGCCCTTTCAGGGCTTGGGCCCTAATCAGTTGAGAATAAGTCAATCAATGAGCTTGTTGACTCGAGCACTGAAATGCTGGGTGTGGTAAAACAGTACAGAGCTATATACAATGACATGGTTAAGAAAAATAGCGCTGGTCTGAATTAAGTGAAATATTTACCTAATATCCACTGAGAACAATCCTGTACCGCAGGTAAAACAACTATGTACCGCAGGTAAAGAAGTTGACGAATACACCATGTTTTTGACATGTATACCTTTAACAATGCTCTTGAACTTAAAGTACAAAGCAAACAGTTTGCTGAAATATCCACAACATTAACAACACTGAAATAACACACGCTTTGTCTTTTGTTACAATAGCACAGTACAGTATAGGGTTCTCCACACTTTCTAGTAGAATCATTATTAGTCCAATTCATTTTTATATTAAAACAAAGCGATTCAGCATCATCAAGAACTTGATTTAGCAATGGATAAGAAAAAATGTGACCTATCTATTGTTTTTCTCCCTTTATAAAATATTTTTTTGTTTCTATTCTTCTGTGTGGGATACTGTATTTCTCAGAGCATTCCCATGTGGATCAGATATAAATATCCGGAACAGTGCATAATGATCCACTAATGCATTTTAAATTTATTCACACACATTTCATAACAAAAGCAAAATACATTATCTATGCTTTGCTATTTGTAATTTCATAACTGTTATCAAATAACTATGCACATCAAATATTGTCTCTTTAAGTAGCTTCAGGGTAGTTAGCTACTTTTTCTAGTAATGTAGAAAACTACTTTAACTACATTAACTACTTTAAATTAGGCAGCTTGTAGCTTAGAAGCGGCAAAACCATCTTTACAATCTAGATGACTACTTATAAGTAGTAGCTGTGTATTCTAAAAAAATAAAAAATAAAATAAAAAAAGAGTAACAACTACTGTAAATTGCACTCCACCATTCCACTCATAAGTGTATTTGGATCAACACTCTTTTTCCCCTTTTCCATTGCTCTAAACCTATCACCTTCCGTTTGCTCTGCTCTTCTTTATTTCCGTCTCATTCTCGACTTGAGGAAGCAAATTCACTCTGCTGCTTTTACAGAGTGACCTCACAGTTCAACCCAAATCTGGTATCCACATGAATGCTCAGACCAACAAAAATAATACATTTACCACACACAAAAAAATTAGAGGAGGACATTTGGGGGAAAATAATGTATTAAAGGAATTCCCAAAAATTTGAATTCTGTCATTTACTCGCATTTCTGTTGCTCCCAAACCCGTATGACATACTTTCTAACATAGAACACAAAAGGAGACATTTTGAAGAATATGCTGGTTGAGCTTTTCAATGTAATTACAACAAATGGATATTCTAAGCCTCAAAAAGGAATATACAAGTGTTAAGCAATTTATTTCTATATATTTTTCAGTATTTGAGTATTTTTATATTCAAAGTAAATTATATATTTTTTATGAACTGGTTGAACCTATCTGAAATGATTCATTGAAGTGCTCTCACTGATCAGGTTACAGCAGTTTTCTTGTGTTAAAGGGTTAGTTCACCCAAAAATGAAAATTCTGTCAGTATTACTCACCCTCATGTTGTTCCAAACCTCTGTGTTTATTTGTTCTGCTGAACACAAAGGACGATATTTGGAAGATTTTTTTAATCAAACAGATCTCATTCCCCATTGACTACCATAGTATGTATTTTTTCCTACTATGGTAGTCAATGGGGATTGAGATCTGTTTGGTTAAAACATTCTTCCAAATATCATCCTTTGTGTTCAGCAGAACAAATAAAAACATAGACGTTTGGAACAACATGAGGTGAGATACTGACAGAATTTTCATTTTTGGGTGAACTAACCCTTTAAAAGCTCACTGGAGGGGAAAATTATCAGTGAAAACAAGGACTATCATATAAACTCAGAAGCCTTAAAGTAAACATTTACAGTAGGACCACTTTTTAAATACTTAGTCTTTAAAAGACCATGGTCTTTTTGAACTCTAGTTGAAACCTAAAAGCAACCAGTACATTTATCTCCTTTTTTTGTTCCACTACATAAATGAAACCCCACAGGTTTGGAATGACATGAGAGTGAGTATATGATGACAGATCATTAATTTTTTTATGAGTGAACGATACCTTTAATCTAGGGATTGATGTGTAAGACTTTGAATTACATAAAATAAAATATAACATCTCATAAAAAAAAATTCACTCATGTAATTTGAAATGTTTCAGGAATATGGTGTAGTATAGCTGAGGTAAGGGAAAAAGAGTGAACTGTCACAATTTGTTATCATCCAGTGATCAGATTAAAAATGATCTTGATGATAGTAATCATAGTACCAGGTATTGAACTGTCACAGTATATATACTGATGTCATGATGCTGGTAAAAATATAGCATGATAAAACCGAATTCTTTTATATAGATCAGAGTGGAGACTGCTCCACCCAGACTCATATTTCATGACTCTGATTTTGAAAGATCCTCCCTGGATCTTATTCTGGCTTGCAGCACTGTCAGTGATTGATGTTTCTTTGCTTCATGGTGATTTTACCCATAATGTGTCATATGAGACAGGCAGAACCGCCTCAACACAAATCTGTCCTGTTTTGCTGCTGCTGTTATTTGAGAAGTGACAGCGCCACCTTTTGGAGGGACGAGGTACTGCTTTAACAAAACACCTTTTTGAGTTTTGGAAGCTGTGGTTTGGTTCACTTGTAAAACAAACATGAATGTTTTGCTAGTGAATCATGTGATCAAGTATGCTACTGTGCTTTTAAAAAATACTCTGAATACATAATTACCAGCATAATAAACTGAGTGATGAGTTTAAATCAATAAATAAAATGTATTCAATTTGTCCCTCTTTAAACTTCATTTTATGTCATTTATGTAAAAACTCACTTTATCAAAAAAATGTCACACTGTAGTGTGTGTGTGTACTTTGTATGTCCCATTATTGTCATATTATGAAAATCGACTAGTGAGGACATGTTACTGGTCCTCACTAGTTAACCCCTTGACTGTCACCGTCCTGATACCAGGACGCCTAACTTTACTTTACTATATTTCTATTAAATCCTAATCTAATTATGACAAATGATATATCGTTGGAAAAGTCTAAGACTTCTAAATAGATATTCTACCCCTGTTTTGTGTCAAAAATTATGTAGGAAGAGTAATTGATGAAATTATGCCAAGAGTGCACTTCAAAAAATCCACATCATAACAGGAGGTCGATGCACCCACTTTTAATCATTGAAATTTTTGTTTTTATGCTAAAAGTTCATAATAAAACATAATCTAGTATTTTTCAATAAATTATACTGTAATATCCACTAAAAATTATATATATATATATATATATATATATATATATATAGGCTATACAAATCGATATTAATGCACGATTAATCACATTGCACAAATAAAAGTTTGTGTTTACATAATATATGTGGGTGCACAGTGTATAATTATTTTGTATATATATATATATATATATATATATATATATATATATATAAATACACACACATGCATGTACATTTAAGAAAAAAATATTATTTATATATAAAATATTTATATTTATATATAATATAAATTCTATAAAAATCTATATACAATATATACATGAAAATATTTCTTTAATATATACAAGCGTGTGTGTGTATTTATATATATATCAAATAATTATACACAGTGCACCCACATATATTATGTAAACACAAACTTTTATTTTGGATGCGATTAATCGCGATTAATCGTTTGACAGCCCTAATATATATATATATATATATATATATATATATATATATATATATATATATATATATATATATATATTATCCTCTAAAATATAATATCTTTTTTAATCGCCTTTTTATTATATCACATATCTTAGTAGTCATCATAAATTAGGTATCATTTGAAAGCTTATAAACTATTAATCAGAGTGAAAACCGTTTTATAATTGAACATTGCATTAGAAACGGGACTCTAAATTATTTTATCAGGCTCCTCCCCTTTTGGGCATAATTATATTTCATAATTTGATCAAAACCTTCTCTAATCTTGACAAAACACATATTGTCAGAAATGTCTGTGTCTCAGTTTCCAAATGTTGTGACAGAATTGATATTTGGACAGAAATTTCTTTAATTTATTAAGGCAGAATGTATACAGACTAAATTAAATGGAATTCAATAGAACCCGGTGGCTGTTTTTGGTACTACGCCTAAACAAAATCTCATGAGAACTTCAATTTTTGTGATACCAACTTCAAATTTGGAACATACCTTCGTTAGATTTATGGCTTTGATTTTATAGTAATTTTAAGTAAAACATTTTGTAAAATACATATTTTATATAAAATAAAATAGTATATATTTAATTTACTGTCAATTTAAACTTCCATAACTTTTTCATACTTTCATTTTTTGAAGTGTTTTCACTTCAGCAATAATCTGCTGAGTGTTTTCTTTAAAACAAGATCAAACTTGGATTGTTGTTATACCAAACTTTGGTATATATTCCAAAGCATTCTAGAATTATGACCATTTACGTTTGAATAGTGCATTAACCCCCATTCTCAAAAGGGGGTGACAGGTAAGGGGTTAATTAAAAAGGCTTATAAATGAGCCAAAACATCTTTTATTTAAATCTAGTTTTGCACATGTTTCTGTGTGTAGTTCTAGGGTTGCGATAGGTGGTGATAGTTTTGTGTGTAGTTTTAGGGTTGCGAAAGGTCAATCAATGGAAGTCCAACTCAGTGAAACAGACATGCACATTTTTTGTGTTTGTGGCAATGAGTATGTAAGCATATGATTTGATTGTGACGAATTCAAAACACCATTGTGCAAATTATGAACAACTAAATTAAACCTGCAGATGTACATAAGATTGTAGTTCAGAACTCCATTACAGAAGACACAAAACAACAAGTATAAGAAAGACATAAAGGAGGACTCACCCCTCTATAGAGTCCATACTCTCTTGAACCATGGCTTGGAGTGCATCAGTGTTGGCTGGTGAAAGAGAAAGAGGGAGAGTTTATTAAATGACTTCTTAATTTTGCACAGGGAAGAGTCTGCAGCCTCAGATGCAGAGCCATTTGCCTGACTGGATTCTTCAGACTAATGACAGCAGCTGACGGCCTTCTAATGCAATCGCACATAATCGCACTGGACAGGGTAGCTTCAGGCCATCAATACACACATTACAAATATTAGTGTAAATCACATTTTACAGCTGTGCAGGAATCTTATTAAAGCAACAGAGGAAGATAACATGGAGATGCCACACTAAATATCCTTTTCAAAGGGTGGCACTTGAATTGTGCAACCACTGGCAGTGAACAGTGCCTTTCATTTCACAAAACTTTCAGTTCCTTTAAACAGAAGAGCACCCAACGCGTTCTCATCCTAGGGCGTCAATAGTGACACTTTTGAAATTTCGTCTAAATCCAACGCACATGGCACCCTTTAGCGTCAATATAACACGCACAAAGTTTGTTCGGTTATGGTAGGTTTAGTTCTGGGGTAGGTTTAGGGTTACACCACTGAGGAGGCGCCTTCTGAGCCCATAAATATCTGCGTCTCATATTGAAGCTAAAGGTTGCCCTGTGCTTTGGATGGAGACGAAATGTGAAAAGCGTCAGTATATGACGCCTTGGGATGAGAGCGGGCTGAAGCACCTTATCCATTTTAAGAAGTTGACAGCTACATGAACTGTGTTCTTCCACTTCCACATGTTTCTGAAAAGATGTTTCTGCATTGCCATCATGCATTCTGACAAAGCAGTGGAGATGGTGAAATATGAAAGATAAACACGCAAACACAAGATATAAGAAGGAGTAAGGTTCATGTCACACTGAGGGGAAGGAGACATTTTGAAATGCTGGTGAATCAGGAGTAACCATGGATTGAATACTGATGTTTTTCTAAACATGTCTGAATAGACTAAATAAAGTGGTAAATTATGTTTTTTTTGTGAACACAAAGCACTCGCTTCATACAATTGAGGTTAAACCACTGAAGTCACATGATGACTTTAATGATGTCTTTACTATCGTCTCTGGGACCTTGAATGCGTAAGTTGCATTGCTCCCAATGGAGGGACGGAAAGCTCTCGGAATTCATCAAAAACATCTTAATTTGTGTTCTGAAGATGGATGAATGAATGTATTACGTGTTTGGTTTGACATGAGGGTGAGTAATTAATGACAGGAATGACATTTTTGGGTGAACAAACCATTTAATAGAGAGAGATTCTAAAACACACACACACACACTCGCAATAATTCATTCAAATAAATGTTATCTTACACACTACTTTATCTTTAGCCGTGACTAACGAAAATAACCAACATCTTAGAGCAAACATCAATAACAGCTTTAAAGGTAATCTGCCAACAATGAACCACAAATAAAACATCGGTACCTAGTCGAATCGTCTCTGAGATATTGTTTTCATGAATAGTCGAACTTACTGTTTGACAGCGTATAATGCTAGTAATGGGGGCATCTGACTAAGTAAAAAGAAATCGCTGAGTTTATACCACTCAACAAGGCTCAGAATAGCCCCACACTAACACAGTAACATAAATGAGGGTCCATACATACTTTGTAAGTGTACAGACCGTTCAATAAGAAGATACTTTATTAAGACAGTTCACTTCATGTATACACGCAGGAGCCATCTTAGAAATAGTTCTCTATAAATCGATCCTGAACGCCGTTTATACAGTTCAGAAGTTCGCTTCTGAACCACGTTCATGGTTTGACTTATCGAGACTTATTTTCTAAGATGGCTCCTGTCTGTATACATGAAGTGAACTGTCTGTATAACGTATCTTCTTATTAAATGGTCTGTTCACTTACAAACTTCTCAATGCTTCGTTTTGCATGTATAGACACTCATTATGTTACTGTGTTAGTGTGGGGCTATTTTGAGCCTTGTTAGTGGTATAAACTAGCGATTTCTTTTTACTTAGTCAATGCCCCCGGTGCTAGCATTATACGCTAAACAGTTTTTAAAGATAAAACCCTTTACGTTCGATTATTATGAAAACAAATCTCAGAGAACGATTGACTAGGTACCGATGTTTTATTAGACCAAAGGTTCATTGTTCGCGGAGTTCTCCTTTAAAGTCACCATATACTGTTATCTATAAGCTGAGTGTGCACCAAAATGAGAAAAAAAAATGCATCCAGAAGATAAAAACAATCCAAATTTTGTTCTCTTATGCCAATATAGAGAAATGATTTTGATGACAACACTCTCCGCTTCTCATCAGATTTTCTGTCCAATTAAATGCTCTCTAAAATGTCCTGCCCCTACACTATAGATGCTGAAGCTAAAATTGGTCACTTCTTCACACATTTACTATTTTCTCAGATCTGAATTGCACATAGTGCACTACATAGGGGATAAGGAATGAGTTCAGACTTAGGGTTGCAAAGGGGCGGAAAATTTCCAGTAAATTTCCGGAAAGTTTCCGGTAAATTTCCATGGGAATTTAAGCTGGGAATTTTGGAAATATTCCATATTAGAACATCGGATGTTGCATGTGGCATTTTTCTGTAGAATTAGCTTGCATGAATACTAATGCAATGCTTGTAAGCTTGTAAGAAATAAGAATACTAATGCAATGGCATGAACAGATACATAAATAGTAAGACTAGCTAAACAACTGGAATGATCTTGAAAACATATTGCAAGAGGCAGAGAAAAACAGACACATGAGGTAGCTAGCATCTGCCTTATGTGGTAAATAAAGTTACAGCTAGCTTATTTAGCATTAAACTTACCAGCATTGCTACTAGATGAATTAGGGCTGCACGATATTGGTAAAAAATGGCATTGCGATATTTTATTTTTAAACAATATATATTGTGTAAAAAACAATTTCTCCAGATGACTTGAATAGCTCTATTTGGAAAGAAGTGAATCATTCTAGAATGACTGGGGTGGTTTTGTCATGAAGAAAATCCACATAGAAACTAATATTAATAGAATGTTAACTAATGTAGTTAACAAGACTTTAATAAATGGAACCTTATTGTAAAGTGTTTCCGTTTTATGTCTCTTGAGTTCAGTGTTGGATAGATCAGTTGTTTTAACCATTCATTAAAGTGAATTGGTTCAAAGGAGTCATTAGTTCGCGGAATCGGACGTGTCATTAACGGATAGATTTTTTTTTAATTGAAAGTGTGGTTTATGTCATCTGAATGTGTGGAGCGTTGTTCAGAGATGATAAGGCGACGTTATTTTAGCACACTTCACAACCAGTGGTAGTACAGAGCAAAGAAAAAAAACTTTGGTCTACCGACCTTTTACCGTCATGTATTCTCAAAGATATTCAGTCAACTCAATTCATTGATATGCGCGAGCCGCGAGGGAGGGAGAGAGAGCAAGACAGTTTGAAGACCGCAAGAGTGTGTGCGCGCGACTGGGGCTTTCACTCTCTCAGTTAAATGAGCGCCAAAGTCACTCGTCGTCATCCTACTTCACTCATCGGATTGTAATTGAGGAATGGCATGGATATTCAAGTCTATTTGAATGGCATATGTTTGTTTTAGTCAAGATTATGCAAAAATATACTTTCATCAACTATATTTAAGTTCCCTATGAAGAGCCAACCCTCAACTTTGAAAATTCCCACTTTATTCCCGTTTATTCCCATAAATTCCTGTTAATTCCCTTAAATTCCCATTAATTCCCATGGAAAATTTCCATCTTTGAAAATTCCCAGAATTTTGCAACCCTAGTTCAGACAGTGTAAAAATGCTTTCCATTGGGGCGAATGAAGTATCATTTAACTTTTGTCACAGTTAAACGGTGGA
>JAQIUQ010004959.1:155000-260695 GCA_030378365.1 Hybognathus amarus | reverse complement strand
CTCCGCCAGATACGTTTAGTTTTCGCCGAGATATTCGCGTTATTCGCTACCGGAGGGGCTTTCGGGGCCTGTATCTCGGGCCCCGGGGGCCCACGAGGCTGGGGGTGGTCTCTTTCGAAAGGGGTCGGTCCGTTCTCCACTCGATACAAAATTGGCGTCGAAACGTTGATTTTTCGCCGAGTTATTTGCGATTTTCTCCCGAGCTCGTGGCGCCATTTCAGAGCACGGCCAACGGTTTTCGGCTGAATATCTCCGCGAATACTCCATCAAATATGACGAAACGCATATGGTTTTGTTCAGTTCGGCGAGACGGTTCGAAGGAGCCCGGTCTCCGCCAGATACGTTTAGTTTTCGCCGAGATATTTGCGTTTTTCGCTTCCGGGGGGCTTTCGGGGCCTGTATCTCGGGCCCCCGGGGGCCCACGAGGCTGGGGGTGGTCTCTTTCGAAGGGGTCGGTCCGTTCTCCACTCGATACAAAATTGGCGTCGAAACGTTGATTTTTCGCCGAGTTATTTGCGATTTTCTCCCGAGCTCGTGGCGCCATTTCAGAGCGCGGCCAACGGTTTTCGGCTAATATCTCCGCGAATACTCCATCAAATATGACGAAACGCATATGGTTTTGTTCAGTTCGGCGAGACGGTTCGAATGAGCCCGGTCTCCGCCAGATACGTTTAGTTTTCGCCGAGATATTTGCGTTTTTCGCTTCCGGGGGGCTTTTCGGGGCCTGTATCTCGGGCCCCCGGGGGCCCACGAGGCTGGGGGTGGTCTCTTTCGAAAGGGGTCGGTCCGTTCTCCACTCGATACAAAATTGGCGTCGAAACGTTGATTTTTCGCCGAGTTATTTGCGATTTTCTCCCGAGCTCGTGGCGCCATTTCAGAGCACGGCCAACGGTTTTCGGCTAATATCTCCGCGAATACTCCATCAAATATGACGAAACGCATATGGTTTTGTTCAGTTCGGCGAGACGGTTCGAATGAGCCCGGTCTCCGCCAGATACGTTTAGTTTTCGCCGAGATATTTGCGTTTTTCGCTTCCGGAGGGGCTTTCGGGGCCTGTATCTCGGGCCCCCGGGGGCCCACGAGGCTGGGGGTGGTCTCTTTCGAAAGGGTCGGTCCGTTCTCCACTCGATACAAAATTGGCGTCGAAACGTTGATTTTTTCGCCGAGTTATTTGCGATTTTCTCCCGAGCTCGTGGCGCCATTTCAGAGCACGGCCAACGGTTTTCGGCTAATATCTCCGCGAATACTCCATCAAATATGACGAAACGCATATGGTTTTGTTCAGTTCGGCGAGACGGTTCGAATGAGCCCGGTCTCCGCCAGATACGTTTAGTTTTCGCCGAGATATTTGCGTTATTCGCTTCCGGAGGGGCTTTGGGGGCCTGTATCTCGGGCCCCCGGGGGCCCACGAGGCTGGGGGTGGTCTCTTTCGAAAGGGGTCGGTCCGTTCTCCACTCGATACAAAATTGGCGTCGAAACGTTGATTTTTCGCCGAGTTATTTGCGATTTTCTCCCGAGCTCGTGGCGCCATTTCAGAGCGCGGCAAACGGTTTTCGGCTAATATCTCCGCGAATACTCCATCAAATATGACGAAACGCATATGGTTTTGTTCAGTTCGGCGAGACGGTTCGAAGGAGCCCGGTCTCCGCCAGATACGTTTAGTTTTCGCCGAGATATTTGCGTTTTTCGCTTCCGGGGGGCTTTCGGGGCCTGTATCTCGGGCCCCCGGGGGCCCACGAGGCTGGGGGTGGTCTCTTTCGAAAGGGGTCGATCCGTTCTCCACTCGATACAAAATTGGCGTCGAAACGTTGATATTTCGCCGAGATATTTGCGTTTTTCGCTTCTGGGGGGGCTTTGGGGCCTACGAGGCTGAGGGTGGTCTCAGAAAATCACAGTTTACAGAAATTCATTTTACACTGCTCACTGATGTAAATTTTACTTTGTATTTCACAAGAAAGGATACATGTTTTGTTATAGCTGTTTGATGATTAACCATGAAACAATTAAACATGTAGTTGACATTTAATGCTAATATTCACACACCCTCAACTTCAAACTTAATGTGTACTTTTGTTTGACACCATTATTTCTTACGAATATCAACTATAGTTTTATTATAGTAAAAGTGTAGTAACCATGTTTTTTTTGTGGCAGATTGGTTATTATTTGTATAACCACAGTTTTATACAGATATGGTTAACTATGGTAAGTATTGCAAATCCATGGCTAATTTGTGGTTACCATGTTTTGTTTTTGTTTAATTTCAAGTTAAAATTTATTTATAGCACATTGGAAAAAAAAACAATCATAGTTGACCAAAGTGCTTAACAACGTCAGTATACATTTGTAGTAATTCGTAAGGGTTTTTTTCACATATTTATTCCATTAACATTCAATCTTTTTCTTGTTGCACATGCAGAAGGCGGTGGTTGCAAACGGTTGCTGTAGCAAACGTTTCCATCACTTGGTTTTGCCACCATGAGCCGTTCCTTTCTACTGATTTCAGCAAAGACTCACGTCAACCCATGGAGATGTGCAGATTCCCCAAGCGCAGGGAAGTGACCGGTCTACTAAAGAAAAACGTATAATGGCAGTGATGAATAATGAGAAGTCAGAGAGTCATGACTCATGAAGCTCTTTTGATGGTATTTATTATCTTTATAATGTGCCTAATGTTATTACCCACAGCCTGCTATAGTGCTATTGTTAGGATTGAATGATTAACCACTGATGTAGATGAACAGCTTTTCAGTACATCTTCCCATGAGAAGACCCGGGCCAGCCAGTCAACCTGACAAAAGCTAAGCTGACAAAAAGCCTTCAGAAATCGGCCTTGTACGCGGATACTCTGGTGGAGAGATGCCATGCTCAGGAATGACCTGGAGGAATCCGGGAAGAGCTGGTGTTTATTCACAGAAGGATCTTCACTATGTTTCCTTTCTCTTCAAAACTGCATCAACCACTTGAAAAAAAAAAGACTCACATGACAGTGCTGCCCACTAGTGAACATCACAACAACAACAGGAGCCTTCTATTGAGGTACATACAGTAGACAATTCAAATTTATACACACCCTGTTGTTTTTTTATTTTTCTCAAAGCTTTTTTTTGTAATTATCAGTTCTGGTTCTTTTAGGTTGTCCGTTTTGTTTCACAGACTGATTTTACAGCTGGATCTCAATAGTTGCTTATGATTTGTGAATTCAGTTTTACAGTTGGCCACAAAATCACCCGAATTTACCCTGATAAAAGTGAAAGTCATTCATATTGGAGATTGTATGTAAAATAGTTTGTCAGCTCTCATACAGAAACATGCTATAAGTTTAAAAGTTGGTTACAAACTTTATTTCATCCTCCAGTCATATAAAACTATTTGGCCTTCTATTGAGGAATGCTGTAAAATAAGATTAGATGATAATCTACGCTTTAATCATTTACTATTGTTCCACACATCCTCTCCATCCATAAAATGCTCAGCTGTTTCTTCACCAGAAATGTAATTATGATCTGTGATACTTCTGATTACAGATCATATGAACACACATGGGTGGCTCATATGTTTCAATATCTGTCCGATAGGTTGTATTTTTCATTTCCTGTTTGCCTGTATTATTTTGACCTAGTGTGTGTGTGTGTGTCAATGATTAGTCCCATTCACCTGTTAATCATTAATTATCTCATTAGCTCCTTTGTTTACTCAGTATATTTAAGCACTGGGTTCCGGTTTAGTTGTCTGTTATGTCCGCATTAATGTTTACTAATTGTTAATATATATTAAAATGTAATTTATTCCTCTGAAAAAAAGCTGAATTTTCAAGCATCATTACTCCAGTCTTCAGTGTCACATGATCCTTCACAAATCACTCTAATATGATGATTTTATGCTCCAAAAACATGTATGATTATTATCCATGTTTGAAAACAGTTTTTTACATTTTTATTTCAGGATTCTTTGATGAATAGAAAGTTCAAAAGAACAGCTTTTATCTGAAATGGAAAGCTTTTGTTACATTAAACACTACCCTTTAAAAAGTTTGGGGTCAGTAAGAATTTGTATTTTATTTTTTGGGGAAATAAATAAGAAATCAATACTTCTATTCATCAAGGATGAGTTACATTGATCAAAAGTTACAGTAAAGACATTTATAATGTTATAAAAGATTCTATTTTAAATAAATGCTGTTCTTTGAACTTTCTATTCATCAAAAGAATCCTGAAATAAAATAAAATCCATTTTCAACATGGATAATAATCATACATGTTTTTGGAGCATAAAATCATCATATTAGAGTGATTTGTGAAGGATCATGTGACACTGAAGACTGGAGTAATGATGCTGAAAATTCAGCTTTTTTTCAGAGGAATAAATTACATTTCAATATATATTAGCATAAAAAACTCATTTTAAATTGTCATAATATTTCACAATATTACTGTGTTTTTGTGTATTTTTTAGCCTTGGTGAGCAGAAGAAACTTCTTTTAAAAACATAAAAAATCTTACAGACCTTAAACTTTTGACCGATAGTGTATATATAAACATATTTAAAACCAGACCACTCTTTTTTTTCTTAAATGCTTTATTTTGATGTGTAATTTAAAACAATGGAAGAAACTTGCACTAATTGAAATGTAGTTTTTAAAAGTGCTTAGTGCATTGATAGTCATACAGTTTTCAATCGGGCAGCATTAAATAAAAAAATTAAAAAGCATAATACAGCAACTGTTTAATCGAATAAGTCATTCGAGTACAGTACGAAGATAGTGACCAGTGTGTAGGTTGCGAGGCCGATAGCGAGTGCGACATTGTTCAGGACCAACGCCGTTCTGGAGGACATGATCGCTAAATCTTGCCGTCCAGCTCTGTTATTATTTCGAGTCTGCAAGAACAAACACACACACAAAAAATAGTTAATGCATGTTTTCCTTTTCATGCAAAAAATCTGCATTTTTCATTTTTCACACGCAAATCCAAATTTGGTTGTAGCGATCAAATACTTAAATAATTTAAGTTGTGACTATCAAATACTCTTGAAGTGAGAGCGAGTACTCACAGCGACGAGTGGACGACAGCACCGAATTCCCAGAGGGAAAAAGCAGAACAGCAGAGTAAAGATGGAGTAGCACAAGTAATCCGTCACATGCACAGGCGCTGGGGTGGAGGTCATGAACACAGTGGGCTGAACGGTGACCCCGGTGTGACCTGGGTACGGTCTTTGTGGATATCCAGACATGCCTGGATACGGCTGTTGTTGGGGATACGGCTGTTGTTGGGGATACGGCTGTTGATGGGGATACGGCTGTTGTTGGGGATACGGCTGTTGTTGGGGATACGGCTGTTGATGGGGATACGGCTGTTGTTGGGGATACGGCTGTTGTTGGGATACGGCTGTTGTTGGGGATACGGCTGTTGATGGGGATACGGCTGTTGTTGGGGATACGGCTGTTGATGGGGATACGGACCCTGCGGGCCCCCAGGAGCTGCGTACGGCTGGCTGGGATATCCAGGAGCGCTGGGATAGGATGATGGGAACGGGTATCCGGCACTAGGGTCTTCCTGGTATGGTGGCGGCTCAGGCGGACCCATCCATGGCTTCTGTGATGGATCCTGCTCATCTGGAGCGCCACTGAACGAGGGGTTTATTCTCCCGACTGTCGGTCCTTGATAGTCCATTTCTTCTCTCGTGATCTCGTCGGTTTCGTGCTTCTTGCTGGTGAATCTGCCGTCTTGTGTTTGTAATGAACCTTGTCCTCTGATGGTGACGTGCAAATTTATGGGACTCATATGGGAGGTGGTTTACAGCTTGATGGGATAGGTTCAGTGGAGATATAGTGGAATAATTGGCTTATCTTGAACATTACACCCAATACTGTGTTTCTTAAGTGGTTGATTACGCTTAATGTGTTTTAACCGTGAAGTCTAAAGTGCAATCAAATCATAACAAAATCATCTTCTTTATTCATGATTAGTTTGTTTTGCAAAATTGCATTTTTAATAAAAGGTTAGTCTACATAATTTTCACATTATGAGCTGTGCTACTTATGATTTCAGATCATATGCATGAACATGTCTCTTATGTTTACATATCCAGTCCTTGGAAAACTTGATATAAACTTGAACATAAGACTGTCCTCATACATCCTCCCCTTCAGTCTAGAGGTAAATAAGGAATGACAGACAATAAATGTGTTATGAGACCATGAGGATCTTCATCTCTCCAGCCCCAGATGATTTAGTGCTGGTCGCACTCTTTGTTGTTGGGTTTACAATGTGTGTTTCATAAGGTTCAGTTGGGTTGATGACGTTAATGATAAGTTAAAGGTTGTGGGTAAGGTTGAGTGGAGGATACCGATTTCTTTCCTCCTGTTTAATGGATGGTTAGGGAGTGAGGGAAGTTGTTTTGTTTTCTTTATTTTATGAATAGTTATAGTTAATGTTATCCCCTTAACCCCTTTTTTTCAATATAGAATGAAAATGCACGTTTCAAACTTAAATGGTTGTCAAGAATGCTTTGTAATAGTAGACGTAAGATTGGTCTCGTTTTAAAGAAGACATTTGACAGATTTTGTAAAGTAAAATAAATTAAGAATGTGAAACAAAAAAGTTATATAAGTTTGAGTTTATGAAAATTTACAATATATATAAAAAAATATTATTCATATTTTATATAAAATATTTATTTTTAAAACCTGGGTGACTGTAAAACTGCAAAATAATCAAAAAAAATACTGAAATAAGTTGTGTTTCAAATTTTAGGTTGATATCTCAAAAAATGAGCTTTCAGTGAGATTTTGTTTGGGCGCAGTACCACACTTTTTCACTAGGGCACAACCAGACTCCATTACTGCCCATATGGTTGGTTGCCTTAAAGTTTTAAGTTCATTGAACTGGAAAAAGTGAGTTACAATGAAGGAGATTAATTTAATCATCAGAAACTGAAAATTATATGTTATCTGAACTAAATAAATTATTTAAGTTGATTTGACAAAAGAAAAAATGTTGTGATTACTACACTGTAATAAAATATTGTTGGTTTAACTTAAAAAGTAAGTAACCTGGGTTGCCTTAATTGTAAGTTGATTGAACTGGAAAAAGTGAGTTAATACAATGAAGGAGATTAATTTAACCATCAGAAACTCAAAATAATAAGTTATCTCAACTAAATAAATTATTATAAAGTTGATTTGACAAAAGAAAATATGTTGTGATAACAAATCTTGAAGCGGATTTGAGATGTATTGCAGTTTATCACACTTTTCGGATATTGCAGTTTATCGCACCTATTTACCCATTAACTGAAGGGAAAGACGTAACTATTGGGGTCTCGTATCTGGGTTGGAAAGATTGATAAATAGAGAGAAAATGACCCTCCAGTTTTATAAATATCAGAGGCTAATGAGCAGATCAATCTTGCATAAATTGCTAGAAAAAGATTCATACCTTGTATAATAATAGATGAGCAGAACACTTATGTTTTTTTTATTTTTATAAATTCTTTGGGTTATGAAATCATACTGTTATATCAATCAGTAAAACCAGAAAACTCAGAGTCCCTTTTCCCCATCAAAAAGACTTTATTTTGATGTGTAATTTAAAAGAATAAAGAAACTTGCTCTAAATTAAATCAATCATGTATGTTTAAAAAAATAAAACAAACATACATACAATTATTTCCTCAAAAGGTCTTGACAATACTTATAATTCCCTCTGCAAATCATGAATAGCAGAATTTGAAGCAGAATACAGCATGTGTTCATTAAATGATGCCGTATGCCCACAGTAGGAGGATGGTGGTCAGTGTGTAGATTGTGAGGCCGATACCGAGAGCGACATTGTTCAGGACCAACGCCGTTCTGGAGGATCTGATCGCTGAGATCTTGCCAGTCCAGCCATGTTAGCATCTTCGAGTCTATAGAAATAAATACACAAAAAAGAAACGATTAAATAAATTGCCAATGCACAATAAACAGGTCGAGGATCGAATGCTCAACATTAATGCTGTTGATGCCTCCAAATGTAAATCCAAAGTTCAAAGTTATCCAGAGCTATAAACCTTATTATGCTGTAATCTCTGTTATGAAAGGAGAATCCAGCAGCTGTCTGGTGAGATGATTATTTATGACATCTTTTCACAGGAACTGGTAAGTTTCAGTTGCAATATGACAGTCTGGGTGGTTTCCCAGCATTCAGTTATTAAAATGTATTTAGAGTTAATGCAAATATCACTGCATCACAACAGGTTCATGAAGAAAATCAATGAAATGAAAACTTTTATCATCACATTCTATAATATATATATATATATATATATATATATATATATATATACTGTAAAAAATGTTTTCAAGATTTGTTATCACAACATATTTTCTTTTGTCAAATCAACTTAGTCAAGTTGAGATAACTTATTATTTTGAGTTTCTGATGGTTAAATTAATCTCCTTCATTGTATTAACTCACTTTTTCCAGTTCAATCAACTTAAAATTTTAACAAATTTTAACAACTAACAAAAAAAAATACATCAGCTTTTTAGATCAAATGTATGTTGCCAATTAAAGCATATTTTCATGACTTCAAACATAGGTAAATCAATATTAGGCAATCAATTACTCTTGAAGTGAGAGCGAATACTTACAGAGGCAGAGAAGATGATGGCAGCGAATCCCAGAGGGAAAAAGCAGAACAGCAGAGTAAAGATGGAGTAGCACAAGTAATCCGACATATAAACGGGCGCTGTTGGGGAGGTCATGAACACAGTGGGCTGAACGGTGACCCCGGTGTGACCTGCGTTCAATCTTTGTGGATATATAGACATGCTTTGAAATTGCTGTTGTTGGGGATACGGGCCCTGAGGGCCACCCTGAGCTGTGTACGGCTGGCTGGGATATCCAGAAGTGTTGGGATAGGATGATGGTGGCTCAGGCGGACCCATCCATGGCTTCTGTGATGGATCCTGCTCATCTGGAGCTCCACTGAACGAGGGGTTCTATCCTCCGATTGTTCTGTCCTTGATTGTACATTTCTTCTCTTGTACTCGGGATCACTTTGGTTTCGTGATTCTTGCTGGTGAATCTGCCGTGTTAAATGAACCTTGTCCTATAGTGATTGAGATTTATAGGAATTGTAATGGGAGGTGGTTTACAGCTTGATTGGGGAGGATTAGTAGAGCTTAATTGTAGATTTTTTTATTTCTTTAACCTTCATCAACATACAGAACACAGCTGTTACTACAAGAGCAACTTCATTTACAGTAAGAGTGGTAACTGTAATAGGATAAATGGACTGCATTTTTATAGCGCTTTCACAGACCCAATGGCCACCAAAACGCTTTGCCTCACATTCACCCATTCATACACCAACGGCGGTGTCAGCCCTACACTGTAAAAAATAAACCGTACATTTAACGGTAAAAAAACGGCAGCTGTGGTTGCCAGAACTTTACCGTTAAAAATATGGTAGGAATGTTAATGGTTTTACAGACTTAACTTAAAATTTACAGTAATAAACTGTATTTTATTTTATGATAAAATGTGGATTTACCAATTTCTTGGCGTATTGATATCTTTTTTAGACCATTGTAATACACTGATATCCAACAATCATCACAGCAGTGATGAGAGTTACATTAAGCACCATCATGGTAACGCACATGAAATTAAAAAAATGCAATAAACATTAATTTAACATTAAATGTAACATATAACCCTAATGAAAAAAAAACAATAAAACTATGAGGAACCATAGTTATTTCAACAAAAAAACATAAAATGTGAAGTGTCACAGGGAATTGTGGGAATGTCAATTTACAGTTTTTCACTGTAAATTATACAATGATATGTTCTTTTTCGCTTTCAAAACCTGTAAATTTACTGGTATTTTACCGTTAAATTGTATCACAGTAATTTACTATGTATAGTACAGAAACTTTCTGTTAACCAATTACCAGTTTTGTACTTTAGCATGTTTACAGTATTTTAACGTTATAATCACGGTCATTTTTTCGTTGGAAGCAGATGGGGTTAGGTGTATTTTAGAGTTGATTTTCATGCAGTTTTATACAAATAATATCCTGAGGACAGAAATGTCACCGTTTCGCTGGAATGGCTCTTGAATAAACACCCTTGACTCCTTAAAGTATAAGTCGTTCTATCAATATGCAAATGACCCCCGCCTCCACTCACTCACAGAAGCTCAGAGATCCACTCGTTGACGATCACATGTTAACCTTATTGGAATTACATCGTAGTTCATGACGTCAGAAACACCGACGATTTCAAACCGCGACTGTCATATTAAAACCCAACACAGATTTATATATATATATATATATATATATAAAATAATATAAAAATCACCACAGGGGGACTTTAAACAATTTGTAGTAGGCCTACAAGTCCTCTCTTCACCAGCGGGTGTCAGTGTGAGATCACATTTAAATGACACTTGAAATCAAGGGCCATTGCATAAACAGCCATAAAAAAGCTAGTATGACTCACTAGCAAGTCATGGGTCAGTCAATCTTACTTTCAATAGCAAATTAGGCCAATCTACGTTTTTATGTAACTGACTTTTTAAAAAAAGAAAAGATATAAACAGAAAAGTCTGAATGACTAACTAACTTGTTGTAATTCTAGTATTAGCGGTTTATGCAACCGGCCCCATGTGATTAGTTAGTCTCTCGCCCTCTCACACCATGAGCTTAAAAGCGCAAATCTCTTTTCATTAACGAAGAGCCAACAGTTTTTCATAACAAAGTACCATAAAAATACAAGTCTAGAATCTTACATGTGTAAATCGTTTTGTTGGGGAGGAATCCGGGGGCTTTTAATTTAAATGACCCTTCAGCGAGCCCTCACTAGGACTTTTACTCTGAAAAGTAGCCAAGGAGGCCGCCATTTTGAAAACGGTCCCTCACACACTACGTCGCTTCACACAGCTGAATATATTAAGCCTCCAAATAACCGGTATTTATATTCGTGAAGCGTCCTCGTCCGTGCGTCCTCATAAAGAAAACAAGCACGACCCGCACCTGTGTCAAAAGAAAAAATAAGTAAAGATAAATTTAACCTCCGACAAGACAAGAAGTGCGCGTGTTTTTATTCTGATGAGGATATTATTGCACGCGCTTGTTGAGAGCTTCATTTCTTCCACGGTGGATTTGGAAAAGGATTTATTCCATTTGGGATCTTGTCATTGGAGCAAAGGGATACATCAGAGTCCTCAAATCCGTTCGGTTGACAGGTAACGAGATACATTATTTCCATTGCGTAATTGTGAATCATGAAGGAATATTTGGCGCAGTGATTCTGTGAGCGACCGTCATTCATTCACACGCGCGACTTTGACGCGACGCGTTACATGACATTGTGTCAAGTGTGTGTTACAGTATGTCTCTTTATTTATGTACCAATTCGACAAAAAGCTTACAAAACAACTAAATTGTGTAACGCACATTCCCCGTCAGCCCGCGCTCATGCCGCACCACAATTTCTCTTTTGTTTTATAGCGTTTCTGTCTGTGTGAACAATATATTTAATTCCGTGAATTGGTCAGAAACGCCCTGCGTTAATATGCGGGTTGATCATGGTATTATTAAAAACTATGTATAGCTTATTTAATAACGTTCTTTCATTAAACGTCGTTTAAAACAGCTCCTTATATTCATATAATGTAGGATATTTCAATTGAATTCAACATGAGGTGATTTATTTATACAGCACTGATAAAAGCAAAGCAGTGATAGGAAGCATATGCAATAAGTGTTGGACATGCTAATTAAATAATGAACATTAATAGAGACAGATATGAGTATATAGGCTATGGTTATGAATATGAGCTTAGCTCAGCAACACATTCAACATTTTTAACTTAATTAATTGTTTATTAATAATAGTATTTAGTTACTGCATGTTTTTAACATTAACTTTATTAAATAGAAATTACAAATTCAATATTACATATTTATTGTCATTTAGGCTATATTTGGCAATTTGTAAAGTGTTTAGAATATTTACATTTTTATTTATTACATACTAAATTGCACTCATCTATAGTTTGTTTCACAGTGCTATAGCCTATGTTTATTCATTTTTATGTTTATTGACATAAATTAATTTTTGGTTGGATATAGCCTATTCTATATGTCTGATGATTGTCATCTTTTATTTCTGATGGTGCTTCGTTTTATTTATTTATTTATTTGTTTTGTTTGTAGTTCTGTGGACACAAAGGGATCATTATTTGTTTATATGTGTATCCAGTGAGGGTTTACCTTTAATTGTAATGGATTTTTATGTGATTTGAGAAAGTTTGATACAAGTAATAATGTGTTGCTGTCAAACTGGATGCATCCAGCAGGTGTTTTGATCCTGTCAGTGGTTTAAATGAGATAAGCCGTACGTGCCTTGCCTGTTTCTGTCCGTCACTGCTGCATCTGAGGCCGGCTTCACGGGGGTTTGGCTTAGTGGTTGAGACCTGGGCTGCTAATTGATAAGTTTTGGGTTCAGATCCTTGACAGGATGGTTGGAAAAACTGTAGTTGAGATGTTGAACTGCCCACTGAAGTCTTGCACATTTGCTTCAGTCCCGCTTTGCAAACTTGATTTGTGGTTTCAAAAGATTTATTTAATTGCCTGAAAGAAATGGAGAAAATAACTGTGACGGCTGAGGTACATTAGCGTGTAGAGCACGCGCTGGTTCATATTGACAGCCCTACTTCAAGACATGTTTTGGGGTGTTTGGATAATGTGATTACAGGATTTAATTCTCTCTCTCACACACACACACACACACACACACACACACACACACACACACACACACACACAGGTGTACGTTTAGACGCAGGTTATGCAGGTGTCATGTTTAATCAGCTTCAGGATTGTTCTACACAGCGTTATGTTGAAGACAGACTGGAAGCGAGAGCTTGTGACCTGACTGGTCTGGTCAAGTTTGTGAGACTGAACCCCTTTTTAAACATTTTCCACTTGGAAGCACATTGATGTGCCACTGGTGGCAGCAAACTGTATTGCAATCAGTTTGTTTGACCGATGCCAGCATTGACTTAACACTGGTGTGTGTGGTGTTATTATTCTCTGCTTTTATTTATCCAGTTCTGTGATGCACAAATTACATACTTTGTTTAAATAATAATACAAATTTATTTTCATTGGGCTCTTTCAGTTCGTGTATCTCCAAGCCACAAATGTTTATATATATATATATATATATATATATATATATATATATATATATATATCAATTTTTAATGTAAATTTTGTTAAAAAAAATTTGCATAAAATAGTTGGATGTGTCACTGGTGGCCAGAAGGAAAGTTTGAATATCATGTGATCAGCAGCGAGAGGTTCAGTCTGATGTGTGTTATTGAGGAGTGTGTGTTCATCTCTCAGCATCTGCTCATAATAACAGTTGACCCTGTATCATTATTAACTTATCCAGCAGATCTGTGTTTGCCTGCTTCTCCAAAGTGTTACATTAAATCAACATGCACGTCATGTAGCTTAACGGTCGTCATGTTTGGTTGATCTGAGGAGGGTGTTCTGAGAGATTACCCAAGCATTGGTTAAAGGAGTGCATACCTGATATTATAGTCTGTATATGGTTTAGGATCTTATAAGGTGACCCACAAATCACTTTAGACTTGGACATTTTGATTTGAGTGTTTGTGCATGAATATCCAAATGTTCTGGCGAGGACTAAACCCAAATATCATCACAGTTCAGATATGCCGCTATCCTCCTCTGGGTCGAGTGTTTTTGCTGTGTCTGAGGAGGCAGAGGGTCTGTTCGCGCGAGATAAGTGTGTTCGGTCACATGATCTCGGCCCGCGTGTGTGTCAGAGGCAACGACGGAAAGCTCACTGCTGTGTCATGCTGAACAGCGTGTTGTTTACGGCAGCGGTTCTCAACTGTGTGTCGTGACCCAGAAACAGACGTCTGTTCTGATAGAGGAAAACACCACTGAATGCAATTTGCAAATAATGAGAAATTAAATAAACGCATGCAAATCTTTAAAATTTGATGTGTTGTGAAATGAAGCATGCATCCCATTGATTTAGCATTTTGACTTTTGCTGTTGGTCATTTTTTTATTTTGCATGTATTACTAGACCCGTTTATGGTAAAACATGTTTGTTTCAGATGGAAATGGTGTCCATTTGAATGCAGTGTGGATTTATAAATGTTTTTTTGAATCAGTAAATTGATGTTTTCACATTTAGAGTACTTTAATCCAAAGTGACTTTGATTGCATTGAAGTTATGCATTTTATCAGTTCATGCATTATATGAGTCGATCCCATGACCTTGACTTTGCTAAGTGAATGCTCTCCTGTTTGAGAAGATATAATCGTCTCATTGTCATGTATATTAAAGGGGTCTTGACATATAAGAGGTCTTTGAACATTTAGATATGAACGGTACAGTTAGTTTTCTACAGAGGATCGTTGCACCCCTAGTTTCTACATCGTGCTGTACCTCTAAAGCTTCTCTTCATGTTCCATGTCAGTAATATAGAGATCAGCAGATCTGGATGAGGAACGGCATCTCAAGCCTCCTCTGGGTATTCCTCTCGCTTCACACTTCTAGACGGTCCGCTGATATTTAACTTGATGTCTGTCCACGCGCCTCGGATAAATGACCAGCCGTGAAACCGCTTCAGGATATTGATAATCCAATAAAATGCAGACGCTATTAAGTGAGTTCTGGCGGAGTGTTTCCTGCGTGAAGAAAGAAGACCTGCCGTTTAATGCACGAGAGAATAAAAACGTTTAAAGTTTTAACTCGATTACTTTAATGCATCAGCACAAGAGCCAAGAGATGTTTTAGATTTCATACATGGCATGTGATGCTGTGTAGATAACTCGATTGAACGTGTTTTTAACAGCGCAGTTTGTGCAGGACATTATTGAACAGATCAAATTATCTTTATATTCAACACAACAGTCTCTAAGTGAAATCCCTTTTTTTGTTCGTAGAGAAATTTATCTTAACCTTTCTAGTAGGGATGCATGACTCATTTAAGCGAAACCAAAAATGTGACGTGACTTAGTGTGAATTATTAATTGCGAAGGCTGCAGATTGAATTAAATGTATGCGCTGCATGTTTCGTAGTAAAAGCGCATCACGTGTTCATTTACACATGATCGGGACATTTTACAGTAAACGCTGCTCCTGCATCTGGAGAGTAAAACATGCTGACAAGTTCAAGACCTTTGACATTTCCGTTAAGCCAGACGCAATAAAGTTCAAATTTCGAAATACAGGTAAAACTACTGTAAACAAATAAATTCTTTTAAAATTAAAAATATCAAATTGATACTGTACATTGTGCCCTATTTTTACAGATTTTTTTAATGTTCTGTGTTAAACTGGTAACCTTGCCTCAACACTTCCTTGGTATCATTTCTCACATTATCACAGTTTATTTCGCTATAGTTTAGAAAATGGTTATAATAATGACTAGGGCTGTCAAATGATTAATCGACGATTAATTGCATCCAAAATAAAAGTTTGTGTTTACATAATATGTGTGGGTGCACTGTGTATAATTATATATATATATATATATATATATATATATATATATATATATAAATACACACACATGCTTGTATATATTTAAGAATTATTTTCATGTATATACTGTATATAGATTTCTATATAATTTATATTATATAGAAATAAATATTTTATACATAAATATTTTTTCTTAAATATACATGCATGAGTGTATCGACACAATTAGATAATACCAGTTTAGCTCAACCAGTGACCAAGCAGTGCTTCATGTTCAGTGTGTATGTAAAATAACACACTTCAGCAAAACATGATCAGGTCATTTTTGGTCCCAATTTTGTATAAATGTCACTGGTTGTCACTGTATGAAGAATTTTTGGGATACAATGTCACAGTTTACTTCATTTTTCTCTCCTCACTTACATAAATGAACTATAGTGTCCGGCACACACACGTAAAAAATAATATATATATCTGGTGTTCATGACGCGTGTTTCTGCTCGGTACAGCACTCAGAGCTCTCTCTCTGGGCACTTCTGTACATTTCAGAAGATTTTTTTAGTAAAGAACTAAATAAAAAAAAATAAAAATAAAAAAACTTTAGTAGAAGAGTGTTTGTCACTCACTCTCCAAACTATCTTAGCTGTGGTTGAACACAAGGGGAAACTTGAAAAATTTGAATATGGTGCAAAAGTTCATTTAATTCAGTAATTCAACTTGAAAGGTGTAACTAATATATTATATAGACTCATTACATGCAAAGTGAGATATTTCAAGCCTTTATTTGTTATAATTTTAATGATTATGGCTTACAGCTTATGAACCTTTTTCACAATATTCTAATTTTCACTTTGGGGTTTTCATAAGCTATATAATCATCAGAATTATAACAAATAAAGGCTTGAAATATCTCATTTTTCATGTAATGAATCTATATAATATATTAGGTTCACCTTTTAAGTTGAATTACTGAAATAAATGAACTTTTGCACCATATTCTAATTTTCTGAGTTTCACCTGTATATTAAACCGGTCTAGTAACTTTGTGAATGATCATTTTAGTTATTTTATCAGACTTCAAATATAACCAGCAGTGAGCGAGTCTTATTAACCCACTGATGTTCTGTTCTTTGAACTTTCTATTCATCAAAGAATCCTGAAATAAAAATGTAAAAAACAGTTTTCAACATGGATAATAATCATACATGTTTTTGGAGCATAAAATCATCATATTAGAGTGATTTGTGAAGGATCATGTGACACTGAAGACTGGAGTAATGATGCTGAAAATTCAGCTTTATTTCAGAGGAATAAATTACATTTTAATATATATTAACATAAAAAAGTCATTTTAAATTGTCATAATATTTCACAATATTATTGTGTTTTTTTGTCTATTTTTTATCAAAAAATTGCAGCCTTGGTGAGCAGAAGAGACTTCTTTTAAAAACAAAAAATCTTACCAACCCTAAACTTTTGACCAGTAGTGTATATGACATAAAACACAATTAAAATGTATTAACTCCACATTTATATCACTCTTTTTAAGAAAAGCTTTGAAACTCTTTTTGTATGTGTGAACTGGGGATGCAGGAAAATTCAATGCATTATTGATTTTAACAGCCAATTCTAATTACCACAATAAAACCCCATCATGCATTGGTTTCTGACCTAATTTCAGTGGTAAAAATCAAATAGACATACATTTTTACTTATTCTTTCCATCTTCTCCATGTTTTTGATGTTAAAGTAGGAGAAAATAGAAACATCTTAAAGCTTTTTTTTACAACTGTAAGTAGGTTAGGGGATTCAGCATTTAAATAAATAAACATGTATATAAAGAGTATGTATCCTTATACGGGAACGCCTTACGCTGATGCCGGCTTTATATTTAATGGCTTTCTCAACATCAAAGCAAATCAAAGCAGACCCTTGGGCTCGGTGTGTGTTTCTGATCAGATTTTGAAGACTGTTACCAAAAGCATCATCTTGTTCAGGTTATTGTGAACAGGATAAAGATACGCTGATCTCATGATTCCCTATGAAGACTTGATCAGTTTATCCTGGAAACAAACGCTTTCAGTTTCAGCATTGTGTGTTTTCAGGTGGTTTCCTACATAGGAGTCATCGTTTACTCATCCAATCCCTTTTGACTTTCTATTTGTCCGCAAACACAACAGGAGAAAATCTGAACATGGTTTGAAGCTTTTATGAAGCTTGAATATTGTATTGTATTCTAGTGTCATAGTCAGAGAAGCCTCCTTTTGTGCTCTGAAGGAAGAAGGAGAGTCTTTATTTTTCAGTGAACTCTTCTTGTCAATCGAGTTTTCTCAGCGTTTAACGTTGATTACAACAACTGAGCGAGTCGAGCCTCTGCCTGCAAACCTCGAAACATCCTCTCCTGTTGCCATGGTAACCGTGACACGTCTCATCATCGGTGTATCTTGCGTTTACACTTTTAATTAAACTTCTTTTTTAAAAGAAAGGAAAACAAATATTAAGTGGTGTGGAGTTATCAGGAACTAAATGTGTGAGCGGCTCTAAGACAACGAGTGTAAATCATGTTCAAGATGATAGACCGAAGATTAAAGCACGTCTTTAGATCGTTTTATTGAATGCAACTACAAACACTGGGTGTGATTCAGTTCTTTGTAACTGACTCACTGAATTATTTGGGATGTTATGGAATTAACATCTGACTCACAAACGTGTCACATCTATTTAATTGATTATTTCTGTTAATTACACTCTTAGAAAAAAGGGTTCTATATATAGCATTGGGTTCTTTACTCGACTCCAAAGGACATTTTATGCTTAAAAAAATTTAATAATGACAAGAAAGAACAATTTTGGCACAAAGGTTCTTTTAAAGGCTATTATTCATTCATATATTACATTATTCTGCAACATTTTGTAGTTTTTATTAAATTATTGTTTATTAAACTGTTTTTATTTTAATCATGCTGATTTTTGGAGGATAAAAACTGAAATGTCACTCTTCGTGTGATTGATTAATTACATTTTTTTGTGATCATTCACATGCATTGCATTTTAGGGGCTCCAAATACGTAGCTCTTTAGAACATTTTAAGGTTCTATATAGAATGTTTTCTTCTAAGAGTGACAGATTTATGGAGCCACTTGTCGCCTATAGTTAAAGATACAATGTAAGAACTTGATGTCTTAATGCTATCAATATATTAAAAATACCCATTTTTTTTAAATGTTGAACAGCATTACATTGCATATGGATTATGATTTTATCATAATTAATTTAAGACGATGTAAGAAGCTGATGTCTTAATGTTATCAATACCTAAATATCCGTTTTCATGTTAAATTGTTTATTTCTGGAATAATGTTGAACAGCATTACATTGCATATGGATTATTTTCACTTTTTATTTTGCATGAATTATTGTACAATAAATGATTGCACCGTCACCCGGATTGAGAAAGCTTTAGTTTCAGTCACAGTTTTGTGTTTAGACTGATGAATGGAGGATATTAATAACCACACTCTCACTGTAATGAGTTTTTGTTTTTTCCTGGAACATCTCAGGACATTATCGGACCGCTTTGACTCTCTCAGGACGTTCTCTTGACCAGGGCTAAAACTTCATCCTAAGATTTTCATTTTTGCTTTGCTTCTTTCTCTCTCTGTGGTTATTTTGTGTGACGCTGAGCTCCGCTGCTTCATCTCTGCTGCTCCACATGCACATTTCTCATATTCCTGCATTAGGGATGCACCAAATATGATTTTTCATGGCTGAATCCAATTTTTTCTATTGCTGTTTTGTTTTACTGTGTCCTTGGCACACGTTACATGTTGTTACTTTAGTATTAACTTTAAATTATTCATAATTACATGCAACTAGTAAGTACATTTAATTAATGATTTCACAGTACTTAAATGCATAATTACACTGCAACACAGAAACCTGAAATACAGTGCACCTTTTTTTAAGGTAATGGGCAGATTCTGAGAACCAGTTACCTAATAATAATAATTATTATTATTATTATTATTGTTTTAAAGTATTTTTTTGTTTATTTGCTCTCTGACATGCATTCATATTTATGCATGCATGATATATTGGCCACCATATCAGTATTGGCCGATATATGTTAATTTTTCGATGTTATCGGCCTGATAAGAGAATTTTGGCCAGTATATTAAAGATGAAAAATAATGGTTTGTTAACTTTCCTCAGATGCGCACTGTTCAACATGATGGTCTTCGAAATATGACTGGAATCAAAAGTCTGTCATATCGGCTACATAACATTATAATGACAACTTTATAATTGTGTGTTTGGGATGTGGCTTTTAATGGTGAGACTTTTGTTTTTATAATCAGGCTCTCAAAAATGGATGTGAAAATTTGGATTTAGATTTATTGGCCGATATATCGGTTATCGGCTTATATAAAGAATTATCTGGTTACCATATCGGCCAAAATGTTCATATCGGTTCATCCCGAAGCGCACCAGTGACCCGTCACCTGCCGTGCCTGTACAGTATCTCCTCTTAGTGTCCATCTTCAGCGTGTCCCGGCTCTGGCCTGTGCTGATGTCTTGTTTACAGACTAAACAATATTTCCACATGATTGAAATGCAGTTTGTGTGTAAGTCCGTAACCAAGGATTGACCAAAAGAAAACAAAAAAACGGCCAGACATCAATCAGAAATGGCTGGTTGACTGTTGCATCTCTATGATGCTGTCTGTGATGCTGTCTATGATGCTGTCTATGCTGACACACTAGGTGTTTGTAACGGCTCCTGTGTGTCTGTGTCGAGTGTGTGAGTGTTTAGGCCAGTGTAGCAGAACAATCTACCGCAGTGCGCGCTTCAGCCCGACTCTCACCTTCTTATCCTCTCTCTCTTACTCTCTCTCTCCTCTCTTAATTTCAGTTCAAATGAGCTTTATTGGCATGACTTGTACAAATAATCACAAAAATCAATAAATAAATCAGGAAAAATATGTAACATTTAAGATACACACTTTATATGTTTGTACCAGTATTCAGACAAGACGAGAACAATTCTGACTTTAGTTTTGTCCACTGTTGTCTCTCTCTCTCTCACTCACGTGCTCACTCACTCTCATTCACTCTTTTCTCACTCTCATTTCACTCTCTCACTCTACTCTCTAACTCACTCATTCTCTCACTCACTCTCTCACTCACACACTGTGTGTGTTATGTTTCGGACAGATCCAGGGGTTGATTGATCCTGTGTCTTCTGCCCTGATCCTGATGCCGGTCAAAGTAATAGTAATAGCATTCCAGTACTTCAACCCACAATGACCTCTAGCACATTCGGCACAGAAGGGCAGTATCCCGGCCAGGACTGAACTGTACAGTCCCCACAGCTAAAAAACTAAACTTTCTCGGGCCTAATGCTGTTTATAAATGATGAAATCATCTATTAGAACGATTAATCAACCCAAGATTAAATAAGCATATAGTATTGAGGCAAGCCTGTAAAATTATATATGATCAGTCTTGTGCAACACATCCCACACTCAACTACGGCACAAACACTCGACTCCCTGTGCTCACATGCAGTCAGTGTTTAGATGGAGCTGAAATGATCGTCCTGTAGTGCCGTGGGTCTGTGTGGGTGTAGAGATCTCCCTGGATCCTGCCTAGAGGGATCAGCAGAGGGAACCGCTGTTGCCGGCGGAGTGTGTGAGAGCTGGGGATGAGTGTGTGAGAGCAGGTGATGCTGGGATATGAGTGTGTGAGAGCAGGTGATGCTGGGATGTGTGTGTGAGCGACGAAGGAGAGCAGTTGGATGCTCTTCAAACGGGTGTCTAGTCTTCCATGACGTCAGAACACTGTTATATAAACTCCAGTGTCAGGCTGTAATGTGTGTGTGTGTGTGTGTTTGGTCTCTGCTGATTAGAGAACGGTGAAAAGAATTAAATATGAGAAAAGTGTTGGAGAAATTTATTGTAATTTTTACATTGTTCTCACAGTTATTCCCCAATAATGATGATAATAAAACAAAACAATAATAATAATTTATTATAATTTTTCATAATATTGATTTTTTTTGTGTTTGTGTTTGTAGCCAATACCGATGTGTTGGATAGCATTGTCGCCGATATACAGCGCACGTGTATTCTTAATAATCTTTATTCATGTTTGTCATTCTCTAGCACTTTTTGCATATTTACTACACTTAAAATAATTATAACAAACTTGAAAAATAAATCCATAGATTAAACTGATTTACTCTTTAGCAACTTCTTCTTAGCTGATACCATTATAGTATTTTTCACAAATAAAAGGTGCTCCTGACAGACAAGATGAATTCAATAAAGATGCCAAATATCAGCTGACCAATTATTATTTTATAAATGTATAAAAGTAAATGTAGTCATACCGAGCTCTGAATGTTTGGTCTGTAACTGGTACTGTCTGGCTTTTCTTGTTCTTCATCAGGTTCTTCATCAGGATGTTGCAGTGATCGTAGTGAAACATCTGACCGTGGCGATGGGGATTTTTGGGAACCTGGCCTGTACGGGTCAGTCCAACTGTTACAACAACTCTTCCAAAGACTACTGTTACTCGACCCTGATCCGCAGCACAGTTCTTCAGGGGCTTCCCTTCGGAGGGATTCCCACCGTCCTCGCGCTCGACTTTATGTGCTTCCTGGTAAGTGACTGGCGTGGAAAAATGATGTCTCTGAGCTCTGCCTGTAGAATAAGAATATTTGAATATTAGCTGCAAAATATCTGTCCTAAACGCACCAAATTATTCATTTAAAATCTTAATGGTTCAAACATCATTAAACACAAAATGAATAGTGGAATCTTAGTTTATTATCCACAAATGGTGTTTTTAAGGTGATTTTTTGATGAATCGCATATATATTATATATATATATATATATATTCACATATTGATTGACATCAAAGTTAAGCTCCATTATTTTAATGTTTTTACGGTACGTGTAAAAGACAGTTATTGCATTTATTGGGCTGTCAATTAATAAACACTTGTTGACATTAACTTTTTTTTCTTTTGAAATGGTAACATAAACCAAAAGTAGTCGAGTAACTCGGATGTTGTTTTGATAACCAATTAGAAGAAATTGGTAGTGGTGCAACCTCGATTTATCATATTGTATTAAAAAAATAGCAATGAAAAAAAGATTTTGCCTTTACAAAATAAAGCCTTTTTTAGGACCTTTAAGATATTTAGTGTTGTGACATTTCATAACAACTGAAAGGCTGCACCATGGGGCAGTCGTGGCCTAATGGTTAGTGAGTCCGATTGGTAACCCAAAGGTTTCTTGTTTGGTTCCAGTACTTCCCACTTTTTTCACTTCAAAATCACAGTAGTCTGTATCAATACTAATTTCAGGCTTTCCATGGATTGGAAAGTTCAATGGATTGACCCATTTTCTGGTTGTCTGGTCAGAGTTATATTCACATAATCACTTTAGATGGAAACAGATCAAGTGACCTTGCATTTTAAATGTACATGAGCAGTTGTTTACCTAGCAACTCTGTTCAGCTGGGCTAACTCTTAGCGGCTGCCCTCTTAACCTACATTTCTGCTGATGACTTCAGCTGTGAGCTACACATCAATGTAAACCGCAAGCTGGAGTTCTGCCTCTCTTCTCAGGTCAATATAAACAAGATTGAAAGCTCTAAACTGCTTCAGAAGCAAATTTTATCCTCAAATCTATTAATTACATTGCTCTTTTTTCAGTGTGGAAACTAGCTTTTTTAGTTTTTATTTCAGTATTGAAAATTTAATGTCACAATATTGATTGTTTGAGCTTCTCTCTTACTTCATAATTTGGCTTCTCACTCCGTCTCAGGTTCTTCTTTTTGTCTTCTCCATTTTGCGGAAAGTGGCGTGGGATTACGGCCGCCTGGCTCTGGTGACGGATGCTGACAGGTAAGGACATGTCGATTGTCAGAACTTGTTTGATTGATGTGAGTTATGTGGAAGTCAAATTGAATGATTTTTTAGATGCATCTCGTGTTAATTCTTCAATTCTCCTGAATATTCTCTGTGTGTGGTGTGAGAACATGTACGCTTGTGCATTTCCTGGAAAAGATGGCAAGGGCAAAAAAAAAGCATTTCATCCTTGCATCATCTGAATCCCATAGACACTGCATGGAAAATTATAGGGATTTAGCAGCTGCGGATGAATGGGTTTTGCCCATTTCAGAATCCCTGTTTCAAGTTATCAACTGAAAAGACCAGCAATGGACATGATCTCAATCAATAAAGTCCTCTCTCAGAGTATCTCCAGAAGTGGCCAATAGTGGACGAGAACCTGGTGTTTAAGTAGAATTACTGTGAAGAGCAAATTCAACCTCACTTTCTGTTAACCACAGGTCTTAGGAGCACATTTGAGTCAAAGGAGAAGACCACCTCTGGTTTCTGATTTAAAAAAATTTCTTGGTGTCTCACAAGATGGAATATAGTACTTTTTTTAATGGGATATGGATCCAAACCCACTGCTCTTTCCATTATAGCTAAATTAATGACACGGTGTTACAAAAGGGAATCTCCAATTACAGCCAACTTTAGCCTTCATCAGAGTCTAAATAGTTGGCAAAAGCAGAGAAAATGACAACAGAACAATTGTCATTGACTTCTTGATCAAGGTTGAAGATTCATCAGGATTTTGTAGTTATAGCGCCTCCTTTGGCGGAATTGGATGGAAATTGGTGCGTGTCCTCAAATTGTCCTGATGTTCATATATACCAAGATTCAGTAAGTTTGATCATTGCGTTTGGAAGTTACGTTCATTAGTAGAAGGAATAGGCTATGCCCAAATGCGAGTGCAGAATGAGTTTATGAAAAAAAATCCCCTAAATGATGTTCTTTCTGGAGTGTCTCTTGATGATGATGCTACGCTTATTATTCAGGTTCTGCCTCTCAGAGACGGTCTTCCTCCATCTGTCTCTTCCTCAAAGTTTGAATATACTGGTGCAACTAAATGCACCTAAAAACTTTACAAAAAAAAAACGTTTCTTTGGCAGGAAGTGAATTAAAGGCTGCTCACAGTCACACACACACCATCTGCTTTCATTGTGGCAGAGCAGATTTGCTGTATTTCTGGTGCTGTCAGCGCACATCACTTCTGTGTGTTTCTATTTTCACACTGCTCTTCCTTCTTTCCACTTTTCTTTTTTCTTCCCTCGCTGCTGCAGAATGGAGCCAGAAATATTCCCTTGTGTCATTTTCCATTGAATCGATCATGTATTATTTGCTTCTTATTATAGTTACTGGAAATTGACTCAGACGCTGGCAGTCTTTTTTTAACTTGATTACATAATTACCACATTTATTTATTTATTTTAAAGACTCAGCTTGTAAAACCTGCAGTTTATTTTGGTAACCAGAAAGTGCCATTAAATACATTAATATTCTGAAGGGTTTGAAGGCTCTTGTAATGATTGTTTTCTTGTTAAAATCAATCTAAGTGATTGTGCTCCCATCATGCCTCACTTCTTCCTGTAATAGAGTGGACAGAGGAAATAGCATTGATGACCTTCCTTTAGAGTCTCGACATTTTGAATGTCCGGCTCCCTAACTCTTTCACAGCGTACATTTGTCCGTTCAATCTCTAATTTACATCATTTACAGCCAAAGGCAATTTAAAGGGTTAGTTCACCCAAAAATGAAAATTCAGTCAGTATTTACTCACCCTCATGTTGTTCCAAACCTCTATGTGTTTATTTGTTCTGCTGTACACAAAGGAAAATATTTGGAAGAATGTTTTAATCAAACAGATCTCAATCCCCATTGACTACCATAGTATGTATTTTTTCCTGCTATGGTAGTCAATGGGGATTGAGATCTGTTTGATTAAAACATTCTTCCAATATCTTACTTTGTGGCTAAATACTGACAGAATTTTCATTTTTGGGTGAACTAACCCTTTAAAAACCACAGTGACTTGTTTTGCATATTGATGGTGTTTCTCAGATTGAAGTGTTTGTGGAGCTGCTGACTGCACAGCGTCCGTCTGTAATCACAGCGAAACACTCCAGAGTAAAGACCCGTCAGATTGCTGATGCTGTGTTTCTCACGTGGACAGTACATTAAACACAAGGCTCAAGTTTACGCTCTTCATAGTGAACAGATTTACAGAGCTGAAGTTAATGCACAGCTGTAATGTAGCCAGTTGTGGGCATTTAATGATTATCCTAATATCACAGAAACATTGAGCATGTGCAAACTGGACAACATTTTTGGCATTGGTGCTTTCTTTTATTTCTTACAAGAACTTATTTTAATTGCACATTAGCCATCTTTAAAGGGGTCATGAACTGTTTTTTTTAAATTGTATTATATTGTTGTCTGAGGTCAACTTATGACGTTCGCTTGGTTTTTGCATTCAAAAACATCAAAATGAATAATTAATAGGCTATTTACTACCCTAGTTTTGAGCCTGGCTCAAAAACGCTGGGTTTTTATGGGCGTCTCACTGAAGACTTTGAAGTAAACGCCCACTGCTGTGAGTGGATAACAGTTTTCCATATTATAATGAGTTTTGACTCACCCATTGATGCACGTTGGGGAAATTGTTTTGAAAATGTCCAATGTTGTCAAATGGCGAACCGGAATGATTCGCCCATACATGTTCAACCCAGAGTCCGTGTGTTGCACCATTCCTGTCAGATCCAATATAGTCAGCACAGCACCGTTCTTTACTCTTAATCGGTCTGCAAATCCAGTCTTGTTTACAAGACAATCCTCAGTGAAATGAAGCGAACAGACGGACGATGTTTTACCTTATCATGTGGAACGTCATTAAAAATAAAGTTTATCCATGCAGTCCTATTGGAATCCACAGGAAGCTTATGCAGCGACTGTCTTCCACAATCAGGCGCTGCACAATATTCTGTATTCGCTCGGTAGCTCGATTCAGTTTGTCATCACGAGGTAGGCATCTATGTTATTTAGCTATGCATGTAATGCTCGAATCGGTGGCGGGGCTAAACCGGCCGTGTTGAAGTAGGCCAGAGCCTCGTCTAACGGAGAACCTTGGCACTTCCTATTAGCCCCATTGTGTATCATCTTGGTTGCAGTTCCATTAAAATTTCACTGGAGGTGATCACGGGCGAGAGCAGAATGAATGGGAGTCTATGGAGCTAAATGGCTAAATGTCTCTTTCACCTGCTTGTCGTTAAATTAACATAGATTTTATTGTTGATTCCGGAGTTCAATGTAGATTATAGGCCAAAAGTTCGAATGAACGAGTACTGATGTCCTTTCGATTTTTTTGCAGGTTAGGCCTTTGTTGGCCGAACATGCTAGCATTCTGCTATTGTGTGACGTCAACACATTTTTGAATGGATTTTCCATTAAGTGAACTTAAAAATGCAATTTTCAGCTAAGTGTATTATCTTAGCCCTCCCTTTTGAATGCAACTTTCAAATTACTTGACAAAAAATTACATCCTGAGAAAAGTGGATTTCTCGGGTGAAACCCCATTGACTCCCATTCATTCTGCACTCGACCGTGAGCGCCCCGCATGGACAGAGACGTGTTACTGCAGCCTGTCCAGAACCCGGAAGTAACCAGCCAGTGCCAATTCTCTTCAATTAGACATTCTCTGAGTAGGCGTTGATCTTCTTCTGCGGGGGTGGGGTTTTATCCTCTTTGTCGTCATGGTTCCCCACTTTGAAAACGAGTCGTTCGCTGAGGCTGGTGTCAATAAAAAGCTTTTATTGGATTAATAAGGACGTTTTCAGTTCTGAAACTTACAGGATATTCTTATAATATGATACCTCTTAGATGTCAAAAGCTCAAGGAAAATTTGATTTCTCAGTTCATCACCCCTTTAAAATACATTGAGAGATGCTGATTTGTTCTCAGATATGATCGCCTAACAATCGCTTCTGTTTCCACAGTTAGATCTGAGAGCTTCAGTCTTCAGAGAGTGTGTGATTTGAACGAGTTGAAGCTTATTTTTTTCCTTCCCCTTTCTTTCCTTCCCAAGACAGAAGAGAAGATTCGACGGTCTGGAGGAGCGGGAGTAGTATGTTCAGTTATTGTTCCTATGCTTTATTCTGCTCACTGGTGAACTAATTCTGATAAACTGTGTGTGTGTGTGTCATGGTTTGTTATCATGGAGGTTCCTCACCTTTGACCTTCTCTAATACACCACGGGTGACATGTTGCTTTAGAGGTGTGTGTGCGGTTGCTGTCCTGAGTGTTTTCTTTGATTGCACACCATACTAATTTTCCTCTGGTGTGTGTGTGTGTGTTTGTGTGTGGTGTTTGACTCACTCATGTGAATTTGCTTTCCAAAGGCCTCTAACACATGAGTGTCAACAACCGCCTGTCCTTCGTGTCTCTCTTTGTGACGTGTGTTATGTGACTACAGTAGAAGAAAGGAACGGAATAACTATGAGCCCGTACGCAGGTAATAGAGCTCTAGCGTGTCTCTCTGACCCGTTGTGACCCCAAAGAGTGGATCCAAACAAGACCCCTCAGTATTGTGAGTCTTCCGCCCTTGTGAATGTGGCCAGTCAAGTGTATCTTCTCATATAGAGCTTTTCTTCAAAAGTGGTGATCGTAGTTGGATATGACCTCCTCAAACCTTTTATACTTCGAACACAGAGCTAATCTCGTAGTTTTTATCACACTCACGATATTCCTAACTGAGGGATGAGTCCTTTAAAGTAAATTTACTTCGCTTCTTTAGTTCATTTATCACGATTGGTGACTACTTGTCATCCAACTATTTTTAAGTAGTAGCTTTAAAGGATTTTATTTTATTATTTTGTTTCTATTTTATTTTACTTTATTTTATTTATTACAATGGGCGATTACTTGTCATCCAACAACTGGTAGTTTTTTATTTTAAGCTGCAGCTTTAAATTATTTTATTTATTTTATTTTTTTATTATTATTTTATTCCCCCCAAAAAAACAAAAAAATTCCATAAAAGCACCATTGAAGTAGTCCAGACCTGGAATATAATGCAGAAGCTAAAGGACTTTTTATATATAAATGCAGATGCTTAGCAGAATGTTCATATCAATTAAAACAAAAATAATAATAATTAAAAAAAAATAATATATATATATATATATATATATATATATATATATATATATATAATATATATATATATATATATGTAATAAAGTTATTTATTTATATATATATATATATATATATATATATATATATATATATATATATATATATATATCATATTTATATATATATATATATATATCATATTTTCTATTATTATTATTTTTTATTATTTTTTTATTTGCGTTATTTATTTTATTATTATTTTAAATGACATATTTTGGGGTGAACTGTTCCTTTGTATGGAATATGAATCACACTCTGCAAAGCGTTTCTAGTCCATTTATGGCATCAGCAGTTTTCAGTTTTTTGCCACACAAACACTGCTGTGTGATTGACTGACAGGTCATGATAAAAGAAAACAAATGTAGAAATAGATCTTGGATTCGGTTCAGTGTATTACGAAAACGCAGTTTCTCAACGCTAAGGTCCATGAACGCTCAATTAACTTCGTCATTGTTCAGTTCTCAGGTTAATGGAAATGAGGTTCACAGATCCTTCGCTTCAGGTCTGGCTCTGCGTTTAAGATGTTTTTTAGCTGCTGAACACTCTAAACTGAGTTTTATGAGGCTGGAAAGACCACAAACATCTTCCTGTCAGGATTGTTTAGATCTGGATTTGTTGTGTGGTGTGTTTTGGGAGTAGATTAGTGTTCATCTGAACTGTGGATTACTATCTTTCAGCATACGGAGGGAATTGTGCTTTACAGATGCATTCTCAGTTCTTCAAGCACATAAATACTTAATATCCCATCAGCCCTGAGATGAGACTGACCTATATTTGCCTGTGTGGACCTGAATGTTCAGACGTTCTGACTGTCCGGCTTCGCTCGCTTCATTTCAGACCTGCAAAATAACCCCAAACCTTCAGTTTAACCCTTCAGAAGACCTGATTTCTGACCTGTTTCTCACTTCATTCTTTCTCTTTTTCCTTCTGCTTTCTGTCTTTCTCTCTCTTGTGTGTGTGTGTGTGTGTAGTGTGGCTTCAGCTCTACATTCTGAAACGCCGGACCGTTACTGAACGTCTCCAGCCTCCGTCTCCAGCTCGGTGGATTTCGAACAGCGAGATAGACGTAAGACACCCGTCAATCACTCCCTCTGGCCCGCCCCCTTATTTGTAGTCACAGCTGATTGATCAGCGTTCAGAGTCAGTGACTGAATAATTCAGGGTTGGCAGTTGTGTGTGTGTGTTTATTTGTCTTCAAGCCTAATGTGAAAGTGTTTTTTTGTCTAAATTTATTTTTTTTTAATAAATGAATACTTTAATTCAGCAAGGACACATTCAATTGATCAAAAGTGACAGTAAAGACATTTATAAAGTTACATATTTAAATTTCATATAAATGCTGTTGGTTTTCTTAAAAGAATCCTGAAATAAAAATTATAATGGTTTCCACAAAGATATGAAGCGGTTTTCAACACTGATAATAATCATAAATGTTTCTTGATCATCAGATCCTCATATTAGAGTGATTTCTGAAGGATCATGTGACACTGAAGACTGGAGTAATGATGATAAATTCAGCTTTGATCACATAAATAAATTGCACTTTACTATATATTCACATAGAAAACAGCTGTTTTAAATTGAAATAATATTTCATAATTTAACCGTTTTTATTGTATTTTTGATCAAATAAATGCAGCCTTGGGGAGCTGAAAGGACTTTTCAAAACATTTAAATATGCTTACCCGACTTGGTTGTGTGTGTATATTTCATGTTTACTGTATATAAACACATTCTCAGAATGCTTTTTTGTCTAGTTTTGCACAGTTTGAAAGCCAGGTTGCATTTCATCTGGAAGCAAAGCCACATTAAAGGGACACTGCAATAAAAAAACAAAAAAAACAAAGGCAATTTGACTTTGGATCCATCCAACTGGATGTCTTTACTACCTGTTCCCCAAAGCGCGTCTCCCAGCCCCTCCGCTCCCCGTGGACATCATTGATTTTCCCATGCAACACTGACCTCACGTCAATATAATATACGCTCGGACAGAAACAAGCGGCCTTCACAGAGGGCAAAAACTTTCTTCGTTTCCGTTCATGATGAACCAGCATTTCTGCTCTCGTTCGGACGCCGTCCTTGAAAGTCCCCAAAAGCCTTCAGGAGAGACACTGACTCGAGCAAACCTCGAATATAAACCCCTCAAAGTGAAAAACTGAGAAACGCTTGGCCTTAAAGGCCCTATGAACTCTGGGATGTGGATGGAAGTCTTGACCCTAGATCACAAAACCAGTCAGCGAGTCGCACAATACCCAATACATTATATGGGTCAAAATTATACATTTTTCTTTTATGCCAAAAATCATTAGGATATTAAGTAAATATCTGATATTTTGTGAATTTCCTACCGTAAAATACAAGTATTTTTGTGATTGAATGCAGTATAATCGCCAACATAAATGGACTTTCAAATGGACTAGTTTTTTTACCAAATATTGTTATATCCTAACATACCATTCATAAATGGAAAGCTTATTTATTCAGCTTTCATATACTGTATACATCTCAATGTAAAGAAATTGACCCATGTGACTGGTTTTGTGGTCCACGTATAACAATGGCTGATGGTAACAATAATATCATTTAGCGTCCTGGCTTTTACATCAGTGCATCCCTACTTAGTGGTCCTCCATTGTTAATCCGTGACGGTGACACGTTTCCATTCGGTGACATCATCACCACCCACCGAAGCTCAGCCGGTGGGACGCCGCTTTAAGCCTGTTTTCCAGCCTCTTAAGAGATTAGTGCAGGACTTCATCATCTCCTGTGTGTCTTCACCTGCATTCACCTATAATCCTGCGGAGAAATCACCCTCACACACTCTCACACACTTTTACAGGCCTGCCCGCATGTTTTGAAGCTCTTGTATTGATGTATGCAGTAATAGTCTGTTTATGATTGCGTGTACTGCATTATGTGTGTGAGAGAGAGAGACTGAGCAGTGTGTGTGTAGAGAGAGTACATCGTTTGGACAGTCATTCATAGTGTGATGTGCTTTTATTGCAGGGCTTCTGTTCCTGGTTGACTGCCATATTCAGAATAAAGTAAGTGGCTCTTTGGCTCAGGCATGAGGGTGTTAATATCAGCATAGCAGAATACGCAGCAGCGCTAGACGTGTGTCGCACACTGTATAACGGGGATTTATCAAACGTTTCTGACAGCTCGAACCTCTTTCACCTAAAATATTACCTTAATCTCGGGGAACTTAGAGAAAATATTTTAATAATTTCACATGTACACAGTTCTGTTCATGACGGTTAATGTAAATTTTTTTTTTTTTTTTAAAATAGGCGTTTCTTTTGAAAAAAAATGTAAATGTACCAAATGCTTTTTATTCATTCTTACAAAAATTGTTTTGGACTTTTTATTGAATTTTCTTTTTTTATTGCATGCATTTAAAAAATGGAATGAATAAAATGTTTTATACTTTGTTTATTTATGATTTTAAAACTATTTATTTGAATTGTAAATTTTTTATGATTTCATTTTTAGTAAGTGTTAGTTATTTAAGTGTGCATTTTTATTTTCATCATTATTTTAAATTTATATATTTAAAAAATAAAGTGAATATTTATAATGTGTGTGTGTGTGTGTGTGTGTGTGTGTGTGTGTGTGTGTGTGTGTGTGTGTGTGTATATATATATATATATATATATACATATATATATATATATATATATATATATATATATATATATATATATATATATATATATATATATATATATATATAATTTATTTTTGTACACTTTTATGATTTTATTACTTTTTAGTGTCTTTTTTGATTATTTTGAATAAAATAAAATTTGAGTTGTGCATTTGTATAATTTTACAAATTAGTGTTTTTTGTTTTGATTAGCTTTCATTTTAAAACACGTTATTTTACCATGTCCACATTACATGTAGCTACTGTAGTAATAACTATAAATTATTCATAATTAGCACCCTATAGTATGTACATTTTGTTAATTATTATTACTTGGTACTTCAATAAAAAATTACACTAAAACACTGACACCTTAAAATAAAGTGTAACCATTTATTTATTTATTTATCGTGAATCTCTTGCTGTTTCCTCAGTTTGGGAAACCTTGCACCATACTATATATTCCATATTGTATATACACACAATACACTATAGTTCATACTCTCTATCTTCAAACTCAATATATGCATCCTGTATAATCTTCATATTCTGCAGTCCATACTCTGTGATCCAGCACTCTCCTGTACACCACAGGTGTCCTCTAGATCACACAGTACTGAGGGTCCGGTGACGCGAGTGTGTCTCCACAGGGACGAGGAGATCCGGGAGAAGTGTGGAGAAGACGCGTCCACTATCTGTCGCTCCAGCGGCACATCATCGGCCTGCTGGTGGTGGTGGTGCGCTCTGTCGGTGGCATTGTTCTGCCCGTCAACTTCTCAGGCAACCTGCTGGGTGAGTCCCCCGGGAACGTCAGGGGTCAGAGGGCTGAGGGCCTGGTCCATCATTTCACCTTTCTAACTCTGAGATATTCTGCTTTTAACCTTTTAGAACCTGAAGCTGAAATAGCTGTTTTTGACACATATTTAGATCTTTCAATGCGTTGAAGTTACTGGAGTTATTGCTTGTGTTGCATTTATTTGTACCATTTTGTTTTATTCGTTTATTTTTATCTGTTTTTATTTTATTTTTAATTTTTTTGAAAAATTTATTGTTTGATAAATGAGAAAAAAAAGTTGTAGTGCTTAAAGTCCTGGAACTGAATTTTCCAATGTCTGTCCGATTATCGGTTGTGGTAATTGGCCGTAAGTTTGAGGAGGAAAACCGAGAGCATGTAGATCTTCGACCTCCGTTCTCCTCCAGTTATATCTGTGCGCACAGGACTCTCCATCATTAGCCGGACGCTGTGCTAACATTAGCGCTGGCTCGTGTCCCGTCTCTCTGACCTCTGATAGATTATTATCTGAGAGGGTTAATCCACAGCGCTCCGCTTGAGTAATGAGATTGAACCTCTCTCTGCTCCGTCGGGTAATTGGTCGCCTGTTACAGGGACGGGGAGAGCAGCGAAAGAAGGCAGAAAAAACGTAAGGAAACGAGTCAAATCGATGATGGGCACTTTAGTCCTTCGAGACGTGAACATTGTGAACCAGAGGACAGAGAGCGCGTCAGAAACGCCTCGGTACTTAGACGTCTGAGTGACATTGAAAGTGACCAATCATAGTTTAGGTTAAAACAAGGGTCTGTCAAGCCTTGTTCACTTCCTTGGCTTGAGTTTTGATTTGCTTCTATACGTGCGTGTGTGTTTCAGGCCTGAGATAGAAGGATGGAGTGAAGTGTGAGCATAACCATAACGCACCAGTTTAACACACATACTAACTAACTAAACCAGGCCCCGCCCTTTATTCCGCTTATGAATTAATATTTCAAGGAATATTGTGATGTGTTCCTGGAAGAAACACAAGACTACAATGGAGGTGTTTCAGGAGTTCAGAAAGCGAATAGAAGAACTCCCGCTGGAGGGACTTTATGCTTTTATTTTTTTATTTATTATTCTTATTTATTTTTATTTTTACATTTTATTGAATTAATTTAATGTATTTGCTTTTATAGTTGTGTATATTTTTTCCATAATTTATTATTTCATATTTTATTGACTTTTTTATAGAGTTTATCTATTTTATTTTTTATTTTACTAATTTATTATCTGCTTGTTTTTTATTAACTTTTTATGCATTTATCTAATTTATTTTTTATTTTACTAATTTATTATCTGCTTGTTTTATTAACTTATGTATTTATCTAATTTATTTTTTATTTTACTAATTTATTATCTGCTTGTTTTTATTAACTTTTGTATGCATTCAACATTTTATTATTTATTTACTAATTTATTATCTGCTTGTTTTTATTAACTTTATGCATTTATCCATTTTATTTTTTATTTTACTCATTTATTATCTGCTTGTTTTTATTAACTTTTTAATGCATTTATCATTTTATTTTACTCATTTATTATCTGCTTGTTTTTATTAACTTTTTTTATGCATTCATCATTTTATTATTTATTCACTAATTTATTATCTGCTTGTTTTATTAACTTTTTATGCATTTATCATATTTTTTATTTTACTCATTTTTTATCTGCTTGTTTTTATTAACTTTAAGCATTTATCTATTTTATTTTTTATTTTACTCATTTATTATTCTGCTTGTTTTTATGATTTTTTTTATGCATTTATCATTTTCTTTGAAAAAGGCCGTAATGTGAGCGTGTTCAGCTCACTTCGACAGCGTTTCCTAAATATGACCCTTTTTGTTACCTTTCAAAAGCACAAGTTAAGTTATTGTTGTTGTTTTTTCTCAGACAACAACGCATACAGCTTTGGACGTACAACAATCGCCAACTTGGATTCCAAGTGAGACATTTTATTCATTGCACACAGATTGAAAACCTCCCTGTTTGCTTTAATTGAAGGATATCTGGGTAATGTGGGCTTGTGTTTCTCTCTCTGGTGCTTCAGGAATAACCTCTTATGGCTGCACACGTCTTTTGCCTTCATATATCTGCTCCTCACCGTCTACAGCATGAGGCGCCACACGTCCAAGATGCACTACAAAGAAGACGATCTGGTGCGTGAACCCTGTCCGTTTCATCAGTGCTGTTGTTAAATAACAGAAGAAGAAGCGTAGTGTGAAAACCAGCCGTCTCGAGGCTCTTGTGACGTGTGCAGCTGTAATGCTTATGAAATATTCATAAAGTCAGTCTATAGAGCTGACCTACATTTCTGAGCTTAACCTCAGTGTGCACTACAGCGTCCTCCAGCATCAGTGCACGTGAAATATCCCAAATAACATCTCTTTTTCTTCTCTTTCTCAGGTGAAACGCACTTTATTTATCAACGGCATTTCTAGAATATGCAGAAGAAAGCCATATAAAACAGCACTTTGAGTAAGACGTCTTCTTTATGCTTCATCTTAAATGGGTCACTGGAAAGAGCTCAAATCATGTCTCATGTAAAATATTAAAATCACATGTGTGTAGTTGTACATTAGTGGGCGTCAGGATGTGTAGGCTCTCCTCGTACGCCCGAGACTCAAGGCATCTGCTGTAATTGTCTAAATGAGTGTTTTAAATTCGAGTCATGTGGCCGATCAGCCGAGGCTGTTCCTGCCAGAACGAGTGTGATGAGGCGCTGGGGACGAACTATGAAGAGACTCTGAGTGTCTGATGTCGTTTTACCTGAGAGCTGCTGTTTCCCCTCGCAAGAAATCAGTCTGTCGTTACTGTAACTGGTTACTGAACCATAGAAATGATATTAAAGATATTCAGTTATTAGTGAAATATGCCATTTCTGGATTTGTATCCCAGTTTAAAGGATGTAGATGTGTCTATGAATTTGGGTCTGTAATATTTGTGTTTTATTTGATTAAAATACCAATATTGTGTAAAAAATATAATATTTTTACAATTTTACAAAGCTGTTTACTATGTGAATGTTAAAGTGTAGTTTATTCCTGTGATCAAAGCTGAATTTACTGGATCACATGATCCTTCAGAAATCATTCTAATATGAGGATTTCTGATAATTATCAATGTTGAAAACCGTTGCTGTTTCATATTATTGTGAAAAATATGATGCATTCAGGATTTCAGAAACGGACGGCATTTATTTCTGAATATTCGTTATTTCTGAATATTCGAGGAACATCCAAAACGTCCAGTTTTCTAGACATTGTATTACGTTTCTGGCTTGTATAAGAATGTTATTAGAACGTTAAGAAATAATATATTTTAGGTTATACTGGGCGCTGACTCTATTTATACAATAGTAACTAATGACAATAAAATAGACCACTCTAAATAAATTTATTGCAGTAATTCCTCTCTCAATCAGTAGAAAATGCTCTGAACACCTGATTATGCATGAAAAATATTATAAACCGGAAAACGCGTAATTTCGAAAAAAAAAAAAAACGTGATATAAATTTTTGGTCAAACTGCCCAGCACTAACTTTTAAACAATTTAATGCGTCCTTGATTTAAAAAAAATAAAAAATATCTGACTGTCCCCAAACTTTTCAGTGATAACAAATTAAAATAGAATGAAATTGTTTGTTTAACAACTGTTACAATTGTTTTGTTTTTTGTTTTCAGTGGAAACTGAGAAATAACTGAGAAATGTATATATTTTGCATTTCCAAAATATGTAAATTGTCAATTTTTTTTAATTCATACATTCATGACCAAAGCAACTGGTCTAGAGATGTTACAGCTGTATCGTCTGATGTCATTATTATGATGTTGTGAGTGTGAGATGTTGATTTCTTCATTTGTGTCTCGAGACAGGCGTACGAAGAACTGTGTCGTACTGAAGCGCGCGCGTTGTTACAACGTGGCCAAACTGATGTCCTCTCAATGCGGAGAGGCTACGACCCATGTCAGATTTGGCTTTGGTTATTATTCACAAAAGCTCTTTCTCTTTAACTTCAGAGATGATACGAACTCTGAGACCTTCTATTGATCTCTTCAACGGGTTGAAGTTTGATCTCTGAGGGGACGAGCATTTATCCGCTGAGCTGAACGTGTGTGTGTGTGTGTGTCCTGCAGGAAGAAGACGAACGCAGTAAGAAGTTTTTCACGGATCTGATGGCTAAGGAACACGTGCCCACGATGATCAACCCGAAGCCCTGCGGTCACTTGTGCTGCTGTGCCATTACAGGCTGTGAGGAGGTATGCACGCATTACCCACAATGCCTCTGTCTTGTCAATATATAGTACAAAGTGCCGTTGTCAGAGGAAATACTCAACGTGCATAATCACCCATTTTATTATTTAGTGTTCTTCTGCTCTTGAATTACTGGGAAAAAGTTGTGAAATTTGGCACAGTGGATTTTGAGTCTCGATCCCTCTAGCGCCACCAACTGGCCAAATTTTCATTCACGTTTATGCTAGTAACTTTTGAACCATAAGAGCTACAAAAAATTATTATTCCTTGACTAAGACTATTAAACCTTTCCAAAAAAGCTACTTTGTAAATCATCCAATTTTCACGCAAAATTGGCTCACATCATCTTCTGGCAAAAAGTTATTAAAAACTTAAATTGCACGGCAAGCGGATTTAGGTTAAAAGCGTGGCGAATTGGATGCAAGGCTCTCATTTCAGTGCATTGAGACAAGTCTTTGTACATATCATCATAAATTTACAAAATAAATCCTTTATTTATGTGTATCTAATGCATATCATCACAAGTATGACCTGATGCTTCATGCAGTGCTTCAGTACAGCGCCACCTATCTGGTCAAGAGATATGAAAAATGGTATTTTGCTTAAAACTTGCTTAACTTCTGAGTATTTTGTAGATTAAAAATCCTAAAACTGGTCTTTTTTTTTAATTCAGTGCTGGATATAGAGTTAATAATAATACCCAGTTTTCCCATATCGGCCATTTTGGGCGTCGGCCATTTTTTATTTTGTCGTAAAATGCTGTATAGACTAAACCGTTTTTTTTAATAATGCATTATCTGAAATTAATATCTTATTTGGTATAATAAAAATTAGTCGTCATTTCCGTGTAAAAAAAAAGACAAAATATAACATTTAAAAAAAATGTTACAATTTAGATTTTTTTTTTGACAGTTAAATGTAACAAAATAGTAATCAGAATTAGAATTCAATCAGACCATTTTGAGAATCAAGTGTTCCATAAAGTCTATGCATTTGAATGTATTCTTTTTATTTAAAAGTGATTTATATTCTAAATATTTTTATGTACATTTTTAATAGTGTTTTAATTTATTTTAATTAAGTGACACTTCTAGTTCTCTTGGTTTGATTAACTCTCATTAGGCTCGTGGTGTCCTTGAATAAAGTGAAGTGATTGAGTCTGAGAACTGGTTCAGAGGAAATGAAAGCTCTCCTGTGAGGAAGTAATAAAGGTCGAGGTTTAGGAGGGTCATGTCTGGTGGCGTGTGGCGCTTTGCACTGGTTTGGTGATGCAGTTGTGCCGTAAATCTGTGGTTTTGCAGGAGGAGGCTGTGAGTTATTACACTAAACTGGAGGCCAAACTGAAAGAGGAATACAGGAAGGAGAAAGAGAAAGTCAACACCAAACCCCTGGGCATGGCGTTCGTCACCTTCCAGAACGAGACCATGTACGGCAATGTGAGTGTGAGCTGTTGATGCCAATGACACTAGTCACGATCAGCTGATGTGCAATATGAATAAAAGAGTAAAACAAAAAATACTAACTATATTAAATTGAAAACTACTACTACTTTATATGGAAAATAAAATTTTTTGCATGAATATTGTTGTTGGTTTTGCCAAACTTTTTGAGTAGTTTAATATTTCTCTCTCATTTTTAATGCATTGGATTGTAGTTTTTCCTCACTAAAGATTGTAAGTCTTCACATCGGAAGTGAAGTGTGCAGCGTTGTGATCCTCCTCGTTTCTGATTGGTTTAGCTCATGCCTTTAACTCTTTAACAAATACGTACTCTATACGTCTTATTTATTTGAACTTATTTTGTTAATTTCAAAGGGATTTTATTTATTTATTTATTCTTTCTTTTTCTAGATTTTTAAATTCAATATTTTCATTTTAATTAATGAAAAACCTACCGTCTCAAAATGCTGTCTCAGGTGGTTTTGGATCTGTTGCCTCCTTGTTTGTTGATGTAGTGTGTGATTTCCTCTGTGTGTGTTTCTGCAGAATCCTGAAGGACTTTAACGCGTGTCAGTGTCAGGGTTGTAAGTGCCGTCAGGAGCTTTCGTTCCTCTCAGTTCAGTGACAATCTTCATGTCTATAACTGGAGCGTCAGTTACGCTCCCCGACCCACAAAACGTGCGCTGGTGAGGAACACACTCTCGATAACACACCGACTCTTTCTCTGTCTCCTTTATTTGTTGTCTGCCTTTATTTTCTGCATACATGGAAAATAACCTGTTAGATTAATGAAAATGTTGTGTACCGTGTCCCACAATGCAATGCTTTGACTTGACCTACCAATTCTTGAGCCTTTATTCAAATAATTAAGACATTTTTACACAAAACTGAATTGCAGAAATGCAAAATAACTCTACTTTAATGTTTCATAATGCATATTGGAGGCCCTATGATGCAGATGGAATCACAGAATCCAGTCATAAAAAATGAATTGACAAAAATATAAAAATTCACAGAGTGGGTGGATAAATATATCAACAAGTACATGCAATCAAATCACAGAAACCTTTACTACAACCTGTCAAAATAAAAGTTTTGTTTAGCTTGAAGAAATTGTGATGGCTATGTATTACTGTTGTACAGTAGAATGTATTTCTTAAAGGAACAGTAACGATATTAATAATACACTTATTAAAACTTTTAAGGAACATCACATTTTTTCTTCAATGTTTTAATTTTAACAGCAAATCTCTTGTGCAGGACTTTGGTTCTTACTATCTTTCAACTGATTAGGACATATTAAAAATGTATTAAATTATATTCATGTTTTATGCCATTCGTTTTTTTAAATACATTTTAAGTATTTTTATCATAAATTTTTTTTATGAACTAAATTAATTAGAATTTTCTTGTTGTAAAAATTGAAGTAAACTATTAAATAAAAGATAAAGTTTGGTTTAGCTTTAAGAAACGCATTTGACTGTACAACACTATTTCTTTAGTAACAAAAAAAGTTTTAATAAGTGTATTTATCATAACTAAGGAATATCACAATTTTTTATTGTTTAACAGCAAACCTCTCTTGTCCAGGAGGGCTTTACTAATTTTCAACAGATTAGGACTGATTGATTAAATTGCTAATGTTTTATGCCATCCTTTTATTATATCCTTTTGATTCTTTTAGAATACATTTTTAGTAAATCATAAATGTAGAAAAAAAATTAAGATAGCACAGAATTCACAGAAGTCCTATTACTGTAAATCTTAAATTGATTTGACTTTTTTTGTTGTTAAAATTCAAGTAATCCATTATAACAGAATCCAGAAAAATGTACAGAATTAAGAATGTAAATTTTCAGGCCCTAATTCTATTTGACACTCATTTAAGAGTTCAGTAGGCCTTTTATACAGGAGTCGTCAGTAAATGTGCTGATACTCTCTCTATCCGTCAGCTGTTTCTTTGCTGACTTCATTATGTTCAGGAATTACCCATGAGCAGTCGATACCTTATCAAGCTAAGAGATTTTACTCTTTCTGCTGAGTGTGTGTGTGTGTGTATTATTTTGCTGTTGAATTAAACTCTGTTTGGCTCACAGGGAGCATCTGTCTTTGGGAGGAGTCTCCTGGTGGCTTCGCTGCTCCATCATCAACTGCATCCTCTTCCTCCTCCTCTTCTTCCTCACCACCCAGCCATCATCATCTCTCACCATGGACAGAGTTCAACGTCACCAAGCCTGTGGAGTATCTGAACGTAAGGCTGCGATCCGTCAATTCAGAACATCTGTCATGTTTATAGAGACTGAGCATGTCTGAATGACAAAAAAAATACTTGTTTTCCAGTCAAAATAGACATCATTTAAAACATGCGCACACACATTACTTAAAACAGTGAAAAACATTGGTACAAAAAATCTACTTTATATTCTCTGAATATATTAAAACAAATATTATTTGCAATTAACTAAATGTAAAATATTAATGGATTTATTTTATTAACATTTATTAAAATATGTAGTTAAAATGTGACTTTTTCAAGCATTTATATGCATTAGCGTTGTGAGCTAGCATGCCAATTTTCCGTCTCTACAATTATGATAATAATGTATAATTATAACAAGTTATGTATCACAATGATAACATTTAATTTCATTAAATTTTTTTTTATAAATTTCATATTTGTCATTATCATTGATATTATTTATAATAATTATAAAAGTAATATTCATAATAAATTGTGTGATATCATCATCATCATCATCATCATCATAATAACATTTAATGCAATTTAAAATATAATTGTATTATTATCAATGATGTTATTTATAGTAATTATAATTTGTTATTTATAGTAATTATAATTTATAGTAATTATAGTAATTTTAAATGATAAATTGTGTACTTGCAATATTATCTATCATCATAACAATGTAATTTTCATTTTAACAATAATATTAGTAGCAGTTGTAATAGTAAAATTCATAATAATGTAATTGCAATAAGCTATGTATAATAATGATAATGGCAATAAATAAATTATGATTACTAATAATCAAATATGAACACACATGCACATAATTCATAAAATCCAACAAATGTCAAATGATCCTAAAATAGGCTTTATTTATTTTTGCTCAGATGTTTAATTGGACCGTCACGTGTCCAGTCGTGAAATGCACTCAGATTCACTCCGTCATTCGTTTATATTATATGATGCATGTTCTGAGATCCAGGAGTTCAGAAAGGGAAATGCCCTCTGGAATGGATGAAAAAATGCTCTTTAAAACAAACATGTGATCGTGTGTGTGTGTGTGTGTGTGTGTGTGTGTGCAGAACCCAATCGTCACCCAGTTTTTCCCCACTCTGCTGCTGTGGGCGTTCTCCGCTCTGCTGCCCACCATCGTCTACTACTCCCGGCTTCTTTGAAGCCCACTGGGACCAGGTACAATCCCACAATCCCACATCCTCCAGCTCACAGCACTCACATCCAGAGGTGGACAGTAACCAAAAATAAATACCATACCAAACAATACCATAAAAACACACACATTACCCGAGGCCTACCCAACAACTACACAACCAGAACGGAACTGCAAAAATCCTAACATGATCAAGGCTGCCCGTGTCAATGATGAAATCTACTGCACACACACATGATCTTGACACAGTGGCCCAACATGTAAAAGCACAAACCTGCTCTCTAATTATAAGTGGATTCTCCCAGCCTTTATTTCAGCAAATTCACCCTCGATCACAGCTACATGCATTCTCAATGACATTATTATTTTTTTATTAGCTTCAGTTTTCACACACACTGTTTTCTTTTTTTAATTTGGTGCTATGGTGCAGTGTTTGCATGCAAAATAATAACACATGCACACAAGAAATTACAGAGAAATGAGAAATTACTGCACATGCATACAAATTAAATAAATATACAAATATTTATTGCACCGTTTACACATGCATACTCACGAATGCTACGCCACTGGATCCGTCTCTGTCTGCCTGTTATTATCCTTCAGTTCTTAAATTAATAAAACATATTATTTGCTCTTCTGCTCCTGGGTTTCTCAGGTTGGGGAGAACAGGACCACCATGCACAAGTGTTACACGTTCCCACTCTTTATGGTCTCTGCTGCCGTCTCTGGGTCTCAGCAGGTACACACACACACACACACACACACACACACTCGATCAGAGACTCCTCTGTTTGTGATGTAACGAACAGTTTTTCTGTGGAAGTGGGTGGTTTATTAGAATCTTTATTTGCATAATTGAATATGTATTTATGTGTGTATGTCAGGAGACATGCCTCGAGCTCTCATCCCGAACCGTTGTGTTTCAGACGTGCCCTCATCATTAGATCTTTAAAATATTTAACATTACTAGTGCTCTTCAAAGTAAAGTCTTGCTAAAACACAAAGCCCCAAGTATTAAACTGAATTAAATAGCAGTAAATGTTCTTCTGTGTCTTAGTTTGGATGTTTTCTTCCGATGGCTGTTCGACAAAAAATTCCTGGCTGATGCCACTGTCAGATTTGAGTAAGTCAACTATTTATTTTTATTTAATTTATATTTTTACTTGATCCTATTTTAATGTTTTAATTATTTTAATTTATTTTTTAATTTTTACTTTATTAATTCTTAAACTTTCCTACCAGGTAAAACAATACTTTTAATGTTTTTTTCTATTTATTTAATGCAATTTATTTATTATTTTTATTTTATTTGTCAATTTAATTTTTTATGCATTTTATTTTATTTTATTTATTTTTTTTTTTTTCTTAAACTTTCTTCCTGGTTATAAAAATCTATATAAAACACAAAAGATGCTGTCTCATTGTGTTTATAGTTTTGATTTATATATTGGATTGCTGATTTATTTCAGGTGCGTCTTCCTTCCTGATAACGGAGCGTTTTTTGTGAACTACGTCATCGCGTCGGCGTTCATCGGAAACGCTATGGACCTGCTGCGGATTCCAGGTCTTCTGATGTACATGATCCGGCTGTGTTTGGCTCGCTCGACCGCGAGAGACGCAACGTCGAAACGGGATACAAGCAGACGCTTAGATAACCGATCACATGACCTTTCACATTATCTCGATTCTTATCTCTTAACACAATTGTAGCGTTAGTGTTCAATCTGCTGGATCTGACAGTCAGAAACGCATCTGGGTCGTGTTTTATCCCAATTATTAAGTGCATATAAATACATTAATTCTAATTGCTATGTCTGAATGCATAAAAATTAATAGGAGATAGTTATGCATGGAAAAAAAGATAATTTTTAGGATCATTTAAAAAACAATCAGCATCAAAAAAGGCGGACCAACAAATACCATAATGCATAAATACTTTACAATTTGAATGTCTTTTTTTTTATAATTTTTGGTGGCATTATGTAAAATTTGCTCAGTTATAGTGAAAATAAAATCTTTAAAATAAGCAATTAAATTGATTTCCTTAAAATCATTATTAATATTATTTTTAAAAAATGATAATAATTCTGCATTTCTTTCTGTTGATGTTAGTATAAAATGTGACTGAAAATGGAACATGATTTTGTTTTTGAAGTTTTGTGGGATTTTTACACCCACCAATGAGTTATTTTTACCTGCTGTTCACCTGGATAATATTCCAGTCTGTGCCGACTTTAGTTGTGTAACCTGTGTGTGTGTGTGTGTGTGTGTGTGTGTGTGCGCAGCATCAAGCCTATGAGTTTCAGTTCGGGGCCGCCTACGCCTGGATGATGTGCGTTTTCACTGTGGTTATGACGTAACAGCATCACCTGTCCAATCATCGTTCCCTTCGGTGAGTGAGACCAGCGCCCACTTCCACATCAGCCCATTCACCAAACCAGAGATCGACAGCCAATCAGAGACCGAGAGAGAGAGAGAGTGCCAGATGAGCAACAAGGATGAAAGAGAGAACACAGGGAGAAATGTGTGAATGGTGGAAGAGTGTGTGTGTGTGTGTGTGTGTGTGTGTGTGTGTCAATAGCGCCCCCTGCTGGCAGAACGTATACATGCAGTTTTTAACAATGGAAAAAGCCCAATGCGCCAGCAGAGACCACCTGCCTACGCTCCGTGTGTGTGTGTGTGTGTGTGTGCCAGAATAAATATAGATCCTCCGCCTGCGTTTTTCACTCCAAAACACAGAAATGGAGGAAATGCTGCATTTGAACAATAATCTCTTTGTTTTTCTGTCCCTGAGCTTTTGTATGCACACATTATGTCTAGAAGTCTCTCTGAACACACACACACACACACGTCCTTCAGCTGGCGTTGCATGACTCATCGGGTCATGGAGGTTCTGTAATGCGGAGGATAGTTTTATACGTCTCTCAGCCCACACTGCACACGCAGACGGAGATGCTCACCTCGTGACCCTCCGTCTGCAGACGCGCTGAGGTCAAATGTGTCGTCTCAAGTGTTTCAGCCCGAGAAAGGCCTCAGGAGATTCAAATTTTAGTTTTGTGGCTTTTAGTCCTTATTCGTAGCTCATCTATACACTAATGTGCTCCTAAAAGTTGACGAAATATACTTTCTAGTAGATGTATGCATTCGAATATTTTAGGTCCATTTGTCACATCTTGTTTGCATAGATCTCATTGTGATTTTTCTTACAAAAATAAAAATTAAAAATGTGAATTATTATTATTATTACTATTAAAAACGATTTGTGTATATATAAATATTATTATTACCAAATAAAATTATTAAACAATAATTAGAAATATTACTATTGTAAATGTATTATTGTAATTATAGTATTTAAGAATAATAATATAATGATAATAATAATTTTTATTTGAGAGTACTGTGAACCGAGCTGCTCTGAAACACTGAAAACATCATAACGTAATTCGACTCATCTGTTGACATCATCAAAGCAATATGGGCGGGGCTAAATACAATCAACCAATTACATCACAACCCACTTTGAATAATCCAATCATTTCCGCCCTGCATATTCCCTCAGAAATGTGTCTTATTACAGGAGTTTGTTGTGTTGATAATTCTGCCAGAACAGCATGTAGTGATGTAGTGTGTGTGTGTGTGTGTGTGTGTGCAGGACTGATGTACATGCTCCTGAAGCACCTGGTGGACAGGTACAACATGTACTACGCTTACCTTCCCTCTTAAACTGGACAAGAAGATCCACTCCGGAGCCGTAAATCAGGTGGTGGCGGCTCCAATCCTGTGTCTCTTCTGGCTGCTGTTCTTCTCCACCGTGAGGACAGGTGTGTGTGTGTGTGTGTGTGTGTGTGCGTGCATTTACATTTAATAATTTAGCAGATGATTTTATCATCATCATCAACTTTATTTCCAGACTCTTGGTCCATTCGGAAGGCACAGACATAACATGCAACGTACATAAAAATTATATATGTACAAAGAGATAAAAAAGATACAAAAAGATAAAAAATAAACTACACTACATTACAGATTATCACATTATCCAAAGCGACTCTGACTTTACATTGCGCAACTCTGACTTTATTTCACGTAACTTCTGACTTTATATCACGCAACTCTGACTTTATATCACGCAACTCTGACTTTATATTTCTGCAACTCTCTGACTTTATATCACGCAACTCTGACTTTATATCACGCAACTCTGACTTTATATCACGCAACTCTGACTTTATATCACGCAACTCTGACTTTATATCATGCAACTCTGACTTTATATCATGCAACTCTGACTTTATATCATGCAACTCTGACTTTATTCACGCAATTCTGACTTTATATCACGCAATTCTGACTTTATATCACGCAACTTCTGACTTTATCACGCAATTCTCTGACTTTATCACGCAAACTCTGACTTGATATCACGCAATTCTGACTTTATCATCGCAACTCTGACTTTATATCATGCAACTCTGACTTTATCACGCAATTCTGACTTTATATCACGCAATTCTGACTTTATATCACGCAACTCTGACTTTATATCACGCAATTCTGACTTTATATCACGCAACTCTGACTTGATATCACGCAATTTCTGACTTTATATCACGCAACTCTGATCTTTATCACGCAATTCTGACTTTATCACGCAACTCTGACTTTATATCATCACAATTCTGACTTTATATCACGCAACTCTGACTTTATCACGCAATTCTGACTTTATATCACGCAATTCTGACTTTATATCACGCAACTCTGACTTTATATCACGCAATTCTGACTTGATATCTCGCAATTCTGACTTTATATCATGCAACTCTGACTTTATATCATGCAACTCTGACTTTATCACGCAATTCTGACTTTATATCACGCAATTCTGACTATCATGCAATTCTGACTTTATATCACGCAACTCTGTGACTTTATATCACGCAACTCTGACTTTATCACGCAATTCTGACTTTATATCTCGCAACTCTGACTTTATATCTCGCATGAAATGTAGACTCGCAATTGTGAGAAAAAAGTTCGAAATTACCTTTTTATTTTCCATTCTGTGGCGGAAACAAGCTTCCATAGTCTGACCACAGGTGGAGCATGAGTTTGTTTTTCTGATGTGCCATATAATGCGGTTTATTCCCTCTCGTTTCTCAGGGTTTTCGACCTCGACGTCCATGTTTACCTTCGTGGTGCTCATCATCACCATCGTGGTGTGCCTGTCGCACGTCTGTTTCGGCCACTTTAAATACCTCAGCGCACACAACTACAAGGTACGAGTTGCGGTCCTGCAGGTACGAGCTCTCGGGGTCAGTCCACGGGTAGCTCAGGTACGCTCACCTGTCCCCCGCAGAAACACTCACATGACCTCGCTCTCGTTTCAGATTCGACACCAAGGACACCGACGTCGACGGAGTGGAGAACGGACGTCCTGCTCGATCCTCGCCTTCCAACAAATCTCAGGTACTTTTCACTCAGGATTATACCATTTTATCATATATACATGTAAAATAACTGCTGTATTCGTCTTATTGGTTGGGTTTTCTTTTGTATTTTTTATTACTATGCTTTTGCCATGAAGATAGTCTGACATGGCTTTAAAATGTTATACTTAAACAACACTTTTGTTTGTTACGGTTTATTCATTCCATAAACAATCGTTCTCTATGATTCTTAGACGACATTAAGATCTCCTCATTTAAACATTAAACCCTCTCTTTTCCAATTATCCATAAAGCCTACTTAAAATAAAAACGTATTGTTCTTTTTCTTATAATTATTATATATAGCAATTATAATATATTTATATATCATATTTTTATAGTACCACTGAAATGAATGAATGATTTTAATGTTAAAAAGACATTTGTCTCTATTATTTTTTCAATAATATTAACGATAATTAAAAAAAATTATATTTATTCATAAAATTACTTTAATTATTATTGTTTTTGTGGGGCAACTGAAGGTATTATTATGGTATTATTTGTTGTAAAAAATTAAATTGCTTATTTTAATAACAAAAAAATATCATTGTTGTAGATGATGATAAATAAATACTTAGTAATAATAATTATAATAATTAAATGAGTCAATAACATTTTCATTTATATTGTTTTTATAGAATTGAATACAATTTATTTTACAGAATTAAATTGCCGATTTCAATTATAAAACTTACTGTTGTATTGTTGTATTATTAATAATGATGATAATTATGACTATTATAAAAATGAATACAAAGTAATAATATTTTAAACTACATATTTAAATATATACATTTTAATTTACATTATTTTATGTAAGAACTAACACATTACGGATAGTATTAGTGCTGCTTTTATAATAAATAAGTCTTGTCTTTATTATTATTATGATTATTGCATTACAGTAGGCCTATTGAAAATATGGATGAAATTGTGATTAATTGTTATGTTAGGCTTAACTTTCATTATCCAAAGTATAATTTCACATTTCATTTTCAATATATAATTTTATTGTTTTTTTAATATATTTTTATATAGTTGATTTTTGGGGTAAGAGATTCTCTTTGTGCATCAAACATTTATTTTAATATTATAAAATATTTTTTTATGTAATTAGGGCTATACAAAGATTAATTTGCGATTAATATATATAATATAATATAGAAATATTTTATATATGAATAACACTTTTTTTAAAAAATATATACTGTGTGTGTGTGTATGTGTATATATATATATATATATATATATATATATGTGTGTGTGTGTATATATAAATATATATATAATCTATATTATATATAAATATTTTATATATGAATAACACTTTTTTTAAATATATACATGCATGTGTGTATTTATATATACAAAAGAATTATACAGAGCACACACACACATATATTATGTAAACACAAACATTTATTTTGGATGATCGCAATTAATCTTTGCACATCCCTAAATATTTTTCCATAAATATTCTTAATGACGAACAAATTGACCTTTTTATGAGCATTGGCTGTTTTTCCTCCACCACAGCAGATGTACATCGCCCAGGTCCTGCAAGACCCAAACTCTGACGAGACCGGCGCAGGCAGCGGAGAGGACGACGGGCAGGGGTCCTCGCAGGACGAGGAGATGATCAACGGTGGAAACAGCCTGAACGAGGCCGACTTCCAGTCCGGAGAGGACAGTCTCATCGCCAACGAAGTCCACCAGTAACGAGAGAGCGGTGGGAGGACGTGAGCATTAGAAAAGAAGCGAAAAGAAGAGTTTCGTCCCGTCAAACTCTGAATTTACCGGATGTTTGTTGGCTCAAAACATCAGCACCTTAGAAACCCTCATCTGCCAAAACACTTGAACAGACTGTACATAAGCACACGCGCTCGCACACACCGATGCCAACACGCTTACAAACAGCTGCATGAGCGCTCGGGGTCCAAACCCAATCAGATCCAAGACTTCCTGGATTTCCCCTTTCGTAAAGGTCCATGAATATCTCCTAGTTTGGTTTGCATACCCATAAGCCTCAGGAAAAGGAAAAGAAAGCTCTCCTCTTTCTGATCTCGGACACATCCCATGGTTCGCCTTAACAGCGATGGCATTCCTATTCGGCTGCTTGTTTTTGGCCCAAACGATTGGATTTCATCTGGTTTTCCAAAGGAAACGTGCAATAGTGCGAGCGTAGAGGAATCGCGACCCATTTAACGTCACAATTCGGCTTTGACGCGCTGCGTTCACTGTACAGTATTCTGCCAGAACACTACAGGACGGACCGAACCTCTCCTGATGTACAGTATTCCCAGAGACGCGCTGTGTGTGTGTGTGAGTGTGTGTTTGTGTTGACTTTGAATGACCCATATTCTTACATTTTTTTTTTTTGTTGTTGGTATTTTAAATGCGAAATTTGCCTTTACAACCTTTACTGGATGTGTTTGTATGCCTGCAGCGGAGCACAGACGTTCTCGATCAGCGATGGAGAATCGGTCGTTCAGCGTCCCGTGATTTGGCCGAATGTGATCGGGAAACTGACCATGTTCGTTTAGAAACCGCGTTCCTGTAGACTGGATAGTTAAAACAAGGACAGCCTGTGAAACATCCTGTTTGGTGCCTGCTTTCGGACGGAGATATTGAGAGTAGAGCGACAATAAAAAGTTCGTTTGTCTTTTTCTCGTTGTGTAGTTAAACCCTGTGAGGTCGATCTAATCCAAGTACTAATACGAGAAATGTAGCGTCACACTAATGACATTTTAGTACCGAGATAAATAATAATAATAACGCAAGACATGCAATAAACATCACTGAGAAACACTGAATCACAGGTGCAAAACTTAATTTATTTTAGTTATTCAACTTAAAATGTGAAACTAATATAGTATATAGGCTCATTACATGCAAAGTGAGATATTTCAAGCCTTTATGTGTTATAATTTTGACGATTATGGCTTACAAATTATGAAAACCACATTAAAAATGACAGTATTGTGAAAATGTTTAATAGCTGTAAGCCATAATCATCACAATTATAACAAATAAAGGCTTGAAATATCTCACTTTGCATGTAATGAGTCTATATAATATATTAGTTTCATCTTAAGTTGAATTACTGAAATAAATTAACTTTTGCACCATATTCTAATTTTTCCAGTTTCACCTGTAAAATCATGAATGATCAAGTTATCCAGCTTATCTTTGGAGTTTGTTTGCAACCGACTAAAGACATTTAAATCTTTCTGAAATACCACGTTTCTATTGGCCATTCAAAGAAGCCAATCATATTTTAGAGTGGTGTATTGTCATTATAAGAGCGATTTTCTTCCAGCAAACTGACCCTGAAGCCATTAAAGTTCAAGTCAACAACATGTACACGTTTTTTCAGTACATGACAGATTTAAGTAAGGGACGCCGAACCGAAAACACAAAAACATCATTCACGCGCGCGCGAGTGTGTATTGAGAGATTCATCCGCTGCTGTTTCATGAATGACGTAGTACTTGAGTGAAATGAATCATGACGTCTATTCATTATTATTATTATTCCTCCAGTTTCTGCCGTTCTCGCACCTGCTGCTGATCACGGTCCTCGTCTAGATCGATGTGCCGGATGTGGATGCGGATGTGACGTGTGTTTACTCTGGTATTTGTAGTTTGTTACTGTATTCTCTGGATGAAGATGCGTCAGAAACACACGATAATCTGGATCGACTGGCACTAAAATGGCGTAACTTGAGCCTCAGGTGTTCTTTTATTTTCCGAAAGACAAAAAATGTTTACATCCGTGTCTCTGTCATCTGTCTTTTTTTTACTTGTTTTCCTGCGTTTTCATCGATGTAAGACACAAAGAGTAACCTATGAAAGCTACACGCTGGAGATACTGACGTCGATTTGTGTCTGTCCGTGTTTTTGGGAGATCGTCGAGTGTGTGTGTGTGCGTGTGCGTGTGTGAGTGAGAGCTGGATTTGTATATCCAAATGAAGGCCATTTCTTCGTTTCCGAACTGTCCCGTTTTTCCGGGGTTCCTCACCTGCTTCTTATTGAGTTAATGACGTGAAGTTTCTTCAGCATTTGGCGGTGAAGTAAAGAGCGGTGCGGGTATTTTTGTAATATTGCTCTGTTTGGAGACGCAAATGTTCGGCCAGTTGAAGTATTTGATACTAGTAATGTATTAAAGCTAGCTGTCGCTCAATGGATTTTTAATATATCATGACTTTGTTTTATAAGCTAAACATTTACGTTCTGAAGTGCAGAGCTGTGCGTTATGCAAGAATGAATTTCCAGGATGATGTTTGTACAAATCTCGATTCCCAGCACAGTTCTGATGCCGATGTACAGCGTGTTTGAGCCGTTCCTGCTCATCGCTGTAGAAGTAGACCACCTGCTCTAGAACCCGTGTGAGATTTCTTTGAAACTTTTCTGTCTAAAAGTTGTCCTTATGGTGAAGCATTTGTCATCTTCAGTTTCTTGATCAATAAAAGTTGGTATTCATTCTGTGCACTTGCTGTGTGTGTGTCGGCCAGGAGGAGGCGCCACTCGCAAATGCATTTCGCTGTCGTCAAAAATGCAAAAATGTGAGTGAGTGGGGCGGGGCTCATTTGCATATTCATAGAATCGCGCGTACTAGCCTAAACTGAGGGTGTCAAGTTACATTCAAGCTATTTTAAGGCTTGAAAAAATCATTTTGAAGGAAATATGTCATTTTGGTGATCAAGGATGAGTTTTAAGAGATAAGTATCGACTACAGGGGGCTTTAGAACTAGCAGTGAGTTAATCAGTCTTTTCGGTTTACCTTAAACTTAACGTTGTGAACAGCTTGCATAAAAAAAGACGTGCTACTGACCCCTGTTTTTGATGATTTGAAATCATATTTAGCTATGTGTATAGTTTAGTTTTATTAGTACCTTGCAATTGCAGGTGATACGGGTGAACGGTGTAAAATATTAACTAAATATAAATCACCATTCTTCCCCAATTAGTTAATCACTATTTTTAAGACATGCGAGTTGTCTGAAATATTATGTTTAAATATGCGGTGACACTTTAGGGTTCAATTCTCACTTTTAACTAGTTGTTTATTAGCATGCATATTACTTGGAATATTCACTGTTTATTAAAGCACATATTAATACCTTATTCTGCAAAATCATATTCTATATCCTGTAATCCTACCAATACCTTCATTTAACAACTATTAATAATCTGAAATTTCTGGAAGTTTGAGGCAAAAGTCAGTTAATAATGAGAACCCTAGACTAACTGAATATGCAAATAAGGCGTCTAATTAAATATGCACTAATTTGCATGAATTTTCACCGAAATCTCAATATTCTTGAGATTGCCTTCAGCTTTCTCACAGATGTACAGTGTTGAAGTTGTTGCATTAGTAACATTGATGTGTGTTTTAGAGTTGAGCAGTTTCGCTGTAGCTTCCCCTGCGTCTGTCATGTTTTTCCAGACACACACACACACACACACCACATGCGTGCTAGGTTTCGTCTTGAGGTGAACGTTACAACATTCGGTTTCAACCTCAGACGACACATATCTCTTCACCAAACACACGATTACACACTGACTCTTATCAATCAGGATGTGTGTCTCTCAGAAACTTTTATATATAAGCTGGCCAATCTGTGTTTGATCACTCAACTTTAGTGAAATTTTTTCTGTAATTTAAAGGGTTTGTTGCAACCAGGACAAACACAAGTACAGAGATCAATGTAGAAGCAAACAAGTTTTTATTATTAATAATAAAGCATAATATTTGGCACTTTGGTGTCTCGTTTTACAAAGAATAATGTAGTGTAGAGGGAAAAATCTATTTAATATACCAGTAGTACAGAGGTAGAGTTGGGTTTAATCATATACCCTTAAAACTTTAAAACTTCACATTTATGCTTTTATACAAGTTAAATACTAAAATATCATAATGCATTTCATCTGATTATTAAAAACAGCTACAATACAATATGTGCCTTACATATACTTCTATAAAGAAAAAAAATAAAGGTATTTGAATAATATAAAAATGACACGAGTTTCATCTTAAATGTTTAAGGAAGATGTGAAACAAAACTTGCAATTAATTAGAAAAAATACTATTCGTTTAAAATTAAATGCTAATACTAATATACACTACCGTTCAAAAGTTTGAGGCTCAGAGTTTCTCCTGCTCATCAAAGCTGACCAAAAAAATACAGTAAAAACAGTCAAATATTATTACAATTTAAAATAGCAGTTTTCTATTAGAATATATTATTAATAGTTATTTATTCCAGTGATGCATTTAGTTTTTCAGGATTCGTGGATGAATGGAAAGTTCAAAAGAACAGCATTTATTTGAAATACAGTCTTTGTAACGTTATAAACGGATTTACTGTCACTTTTGATCAATTTAACGTGTTCTTACTGAATAAAAGCATTAATTTCTCCCCACCAAAAAAAACCTTTGAACGGTAGTGCCAGCTTTAAAGGAGTAGTTCACTTTAAAAAAAAAAAACTTTTGATAATTTACTCACCCCATGTCATCTAAGATGTCCATGTCTTTCTTTCTTTAGTTGAAAAGAAATGAAGGTTTTTGATGAAAACATTCCAGGATTTTCTCCATATAATGGACTTTAATGGGGTCCAAACGGTTCAAGGTCCAAATGAGAGTTTCAGTGCAGCTTTAAACGACTCCAGACGATGAATAAAGTAGTAAGTAAATTAACAAATCTTTTTAGAGTCATTTCGTTCGTTGAATGAACCAAATTACTTGAAAAAAAGTTCAAACAGGAGTCACGGACGCACATTCAGAGAACAGAGCAAGGTGAGCATTTGTGCTTATAAAACTTAAACTTTGTTATTTATTTTTTAAATGAACGCTCGTTTTGCTAGATAAGACCCTTATTCATCGTCTGGAATCGTTTAAAGTCCTTTGAAGCTGCACTGAAACTTTCATTTGGACCTTGAACCGTTTGGTCCCCATTGAAGTCCATTATATGGAGAAAATCCTCGAATGTTTTCATTACTTTTCGACTGAAGAGAAGAAAGACATGGACATCTTGGATGACACGTGGGTGAGTAAATTATCAGCAAAAGTGTTTTTAAAAGTGAACTACTCCTTTAAGTTCTCTATAATGGGCAGAGAGAGTCTCATCCGGTGGGATCTGTTCTGTTCTGCTGAAGATCAGGACTGGTTTAGTTTGATCCCGTACAGATCCGCTGGGGACGGTCCCATGTGAAGCACCTGTAACGCTGGGTCTCCTCTGTGTGTGTGTGTGTGTGTGTGTGTGTGTGTGTGTGTGTGTGTGTGTGTGTGTGTGTGTGTGTGTGTGTGTGTGTGTGTGTGTGTGTGTTCAGACGAGCGCGCGGAACAGAAAGGACACAGACGCTCCGAGAGCGAGACCGAGAGACAGGAAGAAGGCCATGATCGCTCCGGCTGTCTCCGCCTCGATCGGGTCCACTTTCCTGAGACAAACACAAGAGATGCGCTCAGACAGGTGTGTGTCTATTCCGAAACTTTACAGTCCTTATTTTTAATGGAATATTACTGTTATTCTAAATGATTAATTGGTGCACGCACGTCAATAATGTTTAATCAATAATAAGTTCCTTCTCTGATGATGTGGGCGGCCAATAGGAAACCACAACCATCCAATCAAATCCCCACAGACGCAATCAAGCCCCGCCCACATTTGTTTCTCTCAGATATAAGGCACAATAGTGAAAAAGAGATGTTTGCGACTGTTTCTGAGTTTAAATGTAAACAATGATCGAATCGAACACAGTGGTTCTCAAGCGAGGCGATATAAATTATAAATTTTAGTCGTCTTATTTTAATTCAACCCCATAGAAAATCTGGATTTTAAAAGTGTGATTTCTAGAAGTTACGGAAATATATACGATCTTAAAACGCCATGGATATTTTCTTAATGAATATACATTTGTCTACCGTAAAAAATTACAAAAGTAAATCACAAATAACCATAAAAGTCAGTTGGTAAAAAGAACATTCTTGTTGTTTCATTTCAATATTTCAATTTATGGATAAGTTTGAGAACCACTGGTTTAATTATAACTTAATTACACTTTACAATAAAGTCCCATTGGTTAATGCATTAACTAACAATGAGCAATACATTTTTTACAGTATTACCCACTGTAAAATTTTTTAAAAAAAAATCAAGATTTGTTATCACAACATTTTTTCTTTTGTCAAATCAACTTAAATAATTTGTTTAGTTCAGATATCATTTTGAGTTTTTGATGATTAAATCATTCTCCTTCATTGTATTAACTCACTTTTTCCAGTTCAATCAACTTACAATTTTAAGGCAACCAGGTTACTTACTTTTTCAAGTTAAACCAACAATATTTTTCTACAATGTACACATAAAACTCTTCATCGTTAGTTCATGGTTAGCTCCCTTATGTAACATAGTAGATTGCATGTATTGCTGAATTAATAAATGTTGAAATGAAGATTTTTAGCTTTATTTTAAAGTGTCCGCATACATTTAAGTGCTGAGTAATAATAATGAACTATGTAGGTTAGTTGCATGTAATTAAGCACAACTTATGACCATAGTAACTCCATGTGTATCAAGGACACTGTAAAATAAAGTGCAACTAATGTCAGCAAATGAAGTGTGCATGATGTGTTCTGTCAGGTGGACGTGTCCTAATAACACATGAGGATTGACTCACTTGGGCCCGAAGCACATGCACAGACTGGCCAGATATCCATTGGAAAAGGCGAAGAGGATCATGAAGGCGATGAACCAGCCGTCGTGTGTGAAGTAGACGGGCAGATCGACACGAGGCTGGACGTTACACAGCATGAAGAGCGGGACGAATATCACACGCGCCAATATCAGACCCGGCAGCAGCTTACTGTCTTTACCAGGCTGAGCGAGAGACACCGAGAGACACAGAGAGAGAGAGAGAGCATTCAGTGTCATTGCACAACCTAATATGTAACCAAATATAATACAACCAAAGTAATATAACCAAATCTTTTGACCATTTGGAGTCATTTGGTTTGTTCAAGTTCGAACAGGAGAGTCACAAACACTCATCACAGAACAGAGCAAGGCGAGCATTTGTGCTTCTAAAACCTTAACTTTTTTATTTATTCTTTAAATGAGCGATCATTTTACTAGATAAGACCCTTATTCATCGTCTGGAATCGTTTAAAGTCCTTTGAAGCTGCACTGAAACTCTCATTTGGACCTTGAACCGTTTGGACCCCATTGAAGTCCATTATATGGAGAAAATCCTGGAATGTTTTCATCAAAAACCTTCATTTCTTTTCGACTGAAGAAAGAAAGACATGGACATCTTGGATGACGTGGGGGTGAGTAAATTATCAGCAAAAGTGTTTTTAAAAGTGAACTACACCTTTAAAGCATCAGTCCCAGTAAAAATACACATGCTGGACAAACCATGCATCAAAAAACAATTTTTCAATGCTTTAGTCACAGTTTAAAATGAGTCTTTACTCATTTAACGGGAATGCATGAACACACTTTGCAATTAAAACGTTTGATCTGATGCATGAACGTTTCTCACCCACATACACACTGCGGTCAGACTGCGGCCGGCCCAGTCGAACATGTTGAAGAACAGGAAACAGGACACTGGGATGAAGTACTTCTCTAAGAGAGGGAATTCAGGCGTTTAGTGTAGTAATATTCTCCTGAACTGCAGAACTGATTTACAGTCGTTTAGAACTGAAGATTTCATTATTTTCCAGCATAATTCACCACACAAACACACTATGGTTATTTGCATTTGTTTGTCTAAGCATTATCAGACACTTGATCTACGGAAGCCCATTCCTGCCACACCAGAAAACAAATCAAGCTAAATATGAGATCAAATGTCAAAGTTATGATTTACTATTTCAGAATTTCAGCTTCTTAATCTCATAATTTTTACTTTTTGTCAAATAATTATAACTTAGTATGTCATAATTATGACAGTATATTTGAATCATCTAAATTTATGGTGACGTATTGCATTCACTTGAAGAAAAAAAATCTACTCTGTTTTACTGAATTAACAAGTTAATTTTTCATGAGAATTTTTTTTTGCTCTGTTTTTCTGACTTAACGACTTAATTTTTCATGAGAAAAAAGTTTTTGCTCTGTTTTTCTGAATTAACGACTTAATTTTTCATGAGAAAAAATTTTTTTGCTCTGTTTTTCTGAATTAACGACTTAATTTTTCATGAGAAAAAAAGTTTTTGCTCTGTTTTTCTGAATTAACAACTTAATTTTTCATAAGAAAAATTTTTTCATTCAGAAAAACAGAGCAAAAAAAATTTCAATGAAAATTAAGTCATTAATTCAGAAAAACAGCAAAAAAACATTCCATGAAAAATTAACTCATTAATTCAGAAACAGAGCAAAAAAAATTTCTCATGAAAAATTAACTCGTTAATTCAGAAAAACAGAGCAAAAACTTTTTTTCTCATGAAAAATTAACTCATTAATTCAGAAAAACAGAGCAAAAAAATTTTTTCTCATGAAAAATGAACTCGTTAATTCAGAAAAACAGAGCAAAAAAAATTTTTCTCATGAAAAATTAACTCATTAATTCAGAAAAACAGAGTAGATTTTTTTTTCTTCAAGTGAATGCAATACGCCACCGTATAAATTTGAGTGTACATTTTTACTTTTTATCTCATGATTTATAATTGACATAATTGACATTATAAGTAAATTGACTTGATACGTCATTGGCTGTGTATATCATGATGACTTAGTATGTCATAATTTTGTCTTTTGTCAAATTCACCTTTTAATCGATTGTCATGATCAACTCTTTTTTTTAATCTTATTCCGATTTATCTTATAGTTTTAGTATGTCATAATTTTGACTTTTTATCTCATAATTGTCATAATTTCACCTAATTTTACTCTCAAGGTAATTTTTAAAAATATATATTATTTATCATCATAATTATGACTTAGTATGGTAATTAACTTTTTATCTCGTCATGTTAACTTTTTCTGTCATATGATGACTTTTTGTCATGTGGTGTTCATTAATGATCATCGCTGACCTGGAGTGAATCACACACACACACACACACACTCACCCCACACTCCTCCTCCAGCGATGCTCGATCTCACATCCACAGTGATCGCAGGAAACATGCCGATAGTGACCGTGAAGGCAAAACACACCGAGACGGCCATGAGCCAGATCTGAAGAGAATATTAATGCGTATGAATATGCTGCGGTGTTTTAAGTGTTGCGTCTGTGCATCTGTGCGTTTACCTTCTTAAAGATGCTTAACATGGAAGGTGTGTGTTTGTCGTCGTCTCCAGCGCTTGTCTGCCGCTGATCTACAAGCACAATTCAGATCAATGTTTGACTTCATAATATTCAGACACATTCTGATCTGATTAGTTGACGCACCGTTCTTCAGCAGATCCATCTTGTTCTCTTCATCCTCGGCCGGTTTGTTCTGCTGACTCTTCTGATAATACTGGAAGAACGCCTACAGAAGAGATGTTGTGAACGTTTGCTGCTTTAAATCGACGCACACACCTTTCCAGACGCTCAGATTTACCAGTTTAGGAAGAGCCACATATGATGCGATGGCCAGAGCGATGACGGCACACGCTGTGATGAAGTATCCAAACGCACTGTCCTGTATAGAAGAACCACCTGAGAGACACAACCACGTCTTGCATCACACAATTACAGGAACGTTCAACCTTGAATGTATCTAGTAATGGCTTTATTTTTAAGGAGTAGTTCACTTAAGGAGTAGAAATTAATTTTTGGTCTGTTTTATCTTAACTCTAGGCATCCAAGATGTAGGTGTCTTTGTTTCCACAGTATTTTCAATTTTGATATTTTTAGGTCAAACCGTTCATATAATGGAGGTCTATGGTCACCACCTCAAAGAGCATGCACAGAGAAGTCCAGATTAAACATGATTTAATGACTTGTAAATGTAAGTACACATTGATGGCCTAAGACACAAAACGAGCGGTTTATGTGGAGAAAACGAACAGTATTTATATCGTTTTTACCTCTTGTAATCACAGCCATGTCCAAGAGATCTGAGGGTGCTATAAAGGTAAAAACTATATAAATACTGTTCGTTTTCTCACACAAACCGCTCGTTTTGTGTCTTAGGCCATCAATGTGTACTTACATTTACGAGTCATTAAATCATGTTTAATCTGGACTTCTCTGTGCATGCTCTTTGAGGTGGTGACCATAGACCTCCATTATATGACTGACAGACAAGAACGATTTGACCTAAAAATAACAAAATTGAAAATACTGACGAAACAAAGACACCTACATCTTGGATGCCCTTGAGGTAAGATAAAACATACCAAACATTTATTTCAAAGTGAACTATCCCTTTAATTCTTCTGTTTTTTGAGTTGTAAAGTGTCTTGCACTGTAGATGCTTTAGTTTTACAGACTGAAACGATGTTTTGCGACTCACTGGCGATGGCACAGATCATGGAGAACGCAGCGAAGGTTCCTGCGAGTCCCTGTCCGCTCATGATGGGTGTTGTGTATGATGCCGGGAGGAGGCCGGCCATCCCGAAGAGACTTCCCTGCAGGACGGCTCCGAACGCTGGGGAACGATTCAGGTCAGTTTTACATTTATATGTCTAAGTTATGTGTTTCAGAAATGTACAAAATCACAGTTAGCAAAAAAAAAATTATTAATTTAAACAATTTATTAATTAAAGGCAGACACAATGCGCTCATCAAGCTCAACAACATGATCATTCACAACTCATCCTGCTAACAAATATATTTCTTACAGCGTTTGATAATGTTCTCATTAATGATCTATGAACATTCAAAATGTAATTATACATTTTTTCTTGGTTATGTGAATGCTGAGGAAACATTCTATCAACATTCCATCTTTGTAATGTTACTTTTGAATTTTCTCGGAACATTTCTGAGACTAGTAACATTTAAAAAATGTTCCAACTCTGGTCATTTTTACCTAATAAATCTAAAGCATGTGACATTTATGCCCGAGAGCCTCTCTTCTGTTGTTCGACACATGAAACGAGTGAATGCTTATACAATATTCAGGATAATAATCTGAAACAGTCGTTCTGTACTGTACTGTGTGTCATGCAATGAAAATAATTCATGTAAAGTGTCGTTTCAGAGTCAGATCTAAGCCTTCGCTGTTAGCTGAGAGTCTACTTCCATGACATTGACAGTGAAAAAGAGGATCAGCGAGTTATTAGACTTTGGTGAACAATTATAAAAGGCTTACGTTAATTGTTTTACATGAAATTTCATATTGATTTTACTGTAATATCCAACTAACTGGTGTGTTGTGTGTTGAGTTTGAGTGTAAACGGGTGTGTAGACTCACAGTTGATGCAGATGATCTTGACCATGGTGACGATGAAGAACGGCAGCGGCTCCAGCTCCACCTTCACCAGGACGGCGGTCAGCAGGAACACCAGCAGGATGGCCATCAGACTCCCAGCGATCCGGACCTTCTGAGGGATTCTGGGGGTTCAGAGCTCAGGTTAGAGGAGAAGGCCATGGATATGGTCAAGGACACTTAACTGTCACGTCCCGTATACGGGACGCCTAACTTTACTTCGATTTATTACTATTAAATCCTAATCTAATTATGACAAACTATATATCGTTGGAAAGGTCTAAGACTCCTAAATAGATATTTGACTGCTGTTTTTTGCTACAAATTATGAAGGAAGAGTAACCGATACATTTTTGACAAGAGTGCACCTCTAAAAAATCTGCCTCATAACAGACCTTTGTCACAATTCTGACCTTTGTCACAAAAAGCCGATTGATCGTCTTTTAATCATTGCAAATTCTGTTTTTATGCTAAAAGTTAATAATAAAACAAATAATCTAATATTTTTCAATAAAAAAAAAAACAAATAGTATAATATTATTCTCTAAAAATTATAATATGTATATATTATACTCTAAAATATAATATTGCATTGCGTTACCATAGAAACGGTATTTTTGTATTAGGCCCCTCCCCTTTTGGGCATCATCTTTCATAATTTATTATGAAAACCTTTTCTAATCTTGACAAAACTCATATTGTCAGAAAGGTCTGAGTCTCAAGGTTCCAGATTTAGTGACAGAAATGACATTTGAATAGAAATGTATTAATTTGTTATGGCAGAATGCATACAATTAAATTCAATGGAATTCAATGGCACCCGGTGGCTTTTTTTGGTATAACGTCTAAACAAAATCTCATGGGAACTTCAAAATTTGTGATATCAACTTTAAATTTGGAACACAACTTGTTTAGATATATAGCTTTCATTTTATAGTAATTTTATTGTAAAAAATATTTTGTAAAATATTTATTTTATATAAAAAAATATATTAATAAATAATATTTGATTTACTGTAAATTATAACTTGCATAACTTTTTCATACTTTAATTTACTGAAGTGCTTTCACTTCTGTAATAATCTGCTGATTGTTTTCGTTAAAACAAGACCAAACTTGGGTATATATTCCAAAGCATTCTTGAATTACAACCATTTAAGTTTGTATAGTGCATTTTAATGTAAATTATCAAAAAGGGGGGTGACAGGTAAGGGGTTAATGACTCAAAAAAAAAAACATAAGGAACATTTTTTAAATATATTTTCATATATTTTATTTAATATATTTTCCATAAAAAAAATCAAGCCTATTTTTAGAAACTTTACTTTGATGGTAAATAAATAATCTCACAATGCAACAAATAAATAACTAATCATAAATAAACATAAATAAATAATAATTTAAATAAATAGAAAATATTGAAACAAACAATGATATTGAAATAAATAAATAAAAATATTTTTATTTTTATAAAATCAAATATTTACTGGATGGATGGATGGATAGATAGATGGATAGACAGACCTCTGGTGAAGAGCTGAGTTGAGGCAGGTGAACACCAGCAGAGGAACCATGGCACACAGAGTCATCACATTATTAAACTTGGCCTGTAAGACGCTGCGTGGCGCTTTCTTCTGTCGCGTTGGCTGAGAAGTTTGACTTTACTTCAGTAACAGGGTCTGCGAGACGACTGGTGAAATACTACAGGATAAACAGTTAAATAGGAGATATTTGTCGTCTGTTTTTGAGACTGCTTTTTGCAGTTTTGCAACACTTAGTCAGCATTTCTGGTCGTCTGCATGCATGAAAAAAACAACAAACCACTTCTCAAGTTCTTCTCACGCAAACCAGCTGATTGTGTGATGCAAAGTTACCATTGTGGCCGTCATGAAGAAGTTCCACGGCAGAAGAGTTCCCAAACCCAGCATGAAGAAAATCCACCACACGCCATTATATCTGTCATGAGAAGAGACGCGAGAATCTGCTGTTGAAATGTGTGTTTTCTTAACAACCACAGAATGCAAAGTACTTTGAGGAGATTAACACTTTCTTTCTTTCTTTGTGTACACAAACAAACATTGTTGGCATTCGAGCTTCATGCATTCTATTTTATCATCACTTGAATGTGAAGTCTGAACAATACACTGATGAAATCTTGTTTTTGTCAAAGTCTCGGTCCGGATGAAATTCAGGAGCGATGATCTAAACACAGATCGAGTCCATCAACACCTCAGAGCTTCAGTTATTAACCCTTCATGGGTTCAGACGTTTCATTCAATAACGTGACACAGTTTTGATTCATAAGCTGTTTCGTGTTATTTTACATATCCTTCTACCGCTTGTTTCTGCTTCTTCTCCTGTGTTTTGATGAGGAGATGTTGAACTATTTCAGTGTCTCCTACTGTCTTAACACTGAAGAATACAGATTTCCCAAAAAACTGTGAATGGTGGGGAAAGAGTTAAAGAGAGTAAACTGGACTATGACATGCCGCTGCACATCTACTCTTAATCAGATGTAAACTTAGATTCAGCATTTAGCTTTAGAATCATCCGTTTGTTCTTGTTATCTGATTCAGTGTTCATTTTGTATCAGAAGGAATGTCAAAACAGCGAGATAAGCCTAAAACTGATGTTCAACTCACTTGTCTTTGGGCACCTGAGGGTCCATGTCTGTGAGATTCAGGGAAAACACTCTGGATTTTGTTGTTCAAGCACCTGGAAAAAACACGGACACTTTCTAGCTCATTAAAGCAAAAAAAATAAAAATAAAATAAGAATATAATGTACTGTAAGTATAATCATAATTACAACATGTATAATATAGCATAACAACAACTTTACATAAAATAAAACAATATAGAATAATGAATAGATACCCTATCATTCAAGAATAATGTTCAGTTTTCAAAAAGCTTTCATTTCAGTTATTTCTAAATTTAAATATAAACTAAAAACAAACAAATAAATAAATTGTATGACAACAAGCTTCATTTTCGTATGCAAACTAGGCCTATCATTTCTTATTTTCTTTCTTTTTGAACTTTTGAGTTGAAATCTGATCTGACTAACCTCTACAATGCACTATAATGAATCAAATAATATCAAATAAAAAATGTATAGAATGATAAATACCATATCATGTAAGGATATAAACAAAACTTTTACACACACAAAAACATTCATAACTTTCAATCTTAACTAACCAGGACAAAGAGACATGACAAAAGTTTCACAATCACTGTAAATAATTGCAATAAAAAAGTGAAGTGAAAAACTTACTGACCCTTGTATGCAGCTCTAACACTCTTACACTAATGTCTCCTCACACACTGCACAGCTGTAAGAGACTTTACTAGCGCTGTGTGACTCCGCCCTCCTCATGCATATATAATGAGGGGCTGCAGGGTCTGAATACTGATAACGAGGCTTATCTGAGCGTTTGCACCAGCAACATGCAGACACAGAAAACACCTCGGAAAGTTCTTGAAATGTTCTTGTGCAAAATGCATGCAGTTTTTTTTGTAATGTAATGTTGATAGAATGTACCTTAAATAATTTGTTTAATTATTTCTTTATAAAAACAAAAAAATATCTAAATGACCCCACGGGGCCAGTAGCTGTATACACACACACACACACACACACACACACACACACACACACACACACACACACACACACACACACACACACACACACACACACACACTGTACTTAGTGGCACATCTGGTTTTCATGTGCAATTTGTGGCATGTGCCGATGGATTGCATCATGTGCCACTGAAGTTGTTGCTCCTCCAGACAGATTTCAGCAGCTAAACAGACTTAATTGTGACAATATCCTAAATAAATAGCCTAATTTTGTCTAAAAAATAAAAATAAAAAAGCGAAAAAAACAATTAACCCTCTGGGGTTACTCAGGTCAAAAATGACCCAAAACGTTTTAAAAAAATGTTAAAAATTGTAGCTTCATCGGAATGGTCCGATGGGAAATTGGCAAAAATGTGAAAATACTAAGTTTTTTTTTGTGCGTACAATCTACAAATCAGCAACGATCTTGAAAAAAGCACACAACAGTGAAGGGGTGAATCTATAGAACATCAAGAGTGCAAAACAGACACATACACACACACACACACACACACATTTATACACAAACACACCAAAAAAATTCAGATTATACATGTGTTTTGTATTTTTAAAAAGCTCAGTTTGTCCACGAGATGGCATCCATCTAATTTCAAAAATTGCTTTTATGAGGCCTAGGCTTGACTCCAAAATGAAATACAGCTTTAAAAAAAAAAGAAATATTCAATGGGGAAAATTTGGTCATAATTATTGCATTAATAGTATTTATAAATATTTTTCTCAAAACACCAAAAAAGAAAAGAAAAAATATTATAAAAAAACAAGTAAAAAAAAAAAGATTTTCTTTTTAAATATGAAATCCCGCCCTTCGGGTCAAATTTTGACCCGAAGGTCATTGACCGGTATTATTTTGTAGTTAGTCAGCGGCATGTGTTACTGTATGTTGTTGAACAAAACTGTAAACCTTTATTTTGGCATGATGAGTGAAGTATAACTATAAGCAAGATAAAGGAGGAAGATCCACAGGTGTGTGTCTGTTACCTGTGTGACGGGTCAGGAAATAGATCTAAATAAACATAGATAGGCCTATAATTTAATTTATAATTGAATAAGGTTCTCAATATTTCACAAATAATTGTAACTGTGTGAGTGCATTCTTTCTGGAGTTGCTTGAATGTTTTGACACATGTAGTTAACAATCCTACACCACTATCGAGAGCCGGCGTCACACTTCTGAACGCTTGCTGCCCGTTTCAGTGACGTTTTAGTGACACACACACGTAAGATGCAACCTCTCACCGCTTCTCCATTGGGGTTAGTATTGTAAAACGCGAATGAATGTCACTGGATATGAAAACATCAGGTCATGGATATACAAGGCCTCAAGAGCGTGTCAGTCTTTAACATCTGAGAAATGCTGAAGTGGGCAGAGCTGATCACGAGACCAACGCCGATATGGGAAGTGAGTGTTTTCTCCACAGGTCATGATCATGAGTAATGCTGTCAGAGTTCAGCTGAGGTTTCGAAAATGAAACGTGTTGGTTTCGCAGCCCACGTGTGTGTCCTGAGGCTCTGGTTCCACTCACACACACATGAACTCAATCGCTTCTGCCGTACCAGGCATCCAACATCATCACACAGATAGAGGCTTTAAAACAAATCCCTTCACACAGGCTACGACTTCTCCAACAGGCCACAGGAATGTGTGATATGACTTGATCTGCTGTATATTATCAGAAATGAACATTGCATAAGTTGCAATGGATGATGGAAACAATCCAATCAAAGAATTATTTTCCTACAGAAATGTGTTTGCTGATAAGAGCTGACAAGCAGAAATACAGCTTGGCAAAACCATCCATGTAAATTACAGCAAGCGAGCGAGCGGCGTCGCCTCACCCTGCAGTGAAACAGTATGAAAATACTGGAATATCCATTAAATATAATCTTTTATTAGTAAGAAATAACATACTAAAAATAATAGGGTTGGACAACGATTAATCGCGATTAATCGCATTCAAAATAAAGGTTTGTGTTTACGTGATATATGTGTGTGTACTGTATATAATTTTTTAAAATAAAATTCACACACATGCATGTAAACATTTAAGTAAAATTTGTTATTAATATATAAAATATTTATATTTAATATAAATGATGTATAAATATGTGTATATACATGCAAATATTTCTTAATAGCCTACATGCTTGTTTGTGTATATACAAAATAATTACATAACAAACTTTACAGGAGAGCCTTTTTGTTGCTTTATTCAATACTAACAATTCAAATCATTTTTGCCAACATTGGATAGAGCTCAGACCTTTATTTTGACATAAAGAACTCATATATTCGCCACTTGCCCCCTATTTTTTTACAGTCTATGCTTGCCCCTCTGGCTCCAAGCCCTCGCTATGTAAACACAAACTTTTATTTTGGATACGATAAATCGCGATTATGCCCAGCCCTATAATAATGTAATATAATGTGGTACTTAATTATTAAAAATATAGAAATATGTAAATTATTACGTCATTAATTTGGGCCACTCGTTGTTATTATTAAACTGATTTTAATAGGCTTAACAAATTAATTACGTTTTTAATAATTTTTTCAGCTGTTATTGTGCCAGTATTTTAGATGAGGACATCCGTTATATAGTAAAAGATAAATTATTAATATTTATGATAACTACTAGGCCTACAATACCCCATGAGACTACAAATCCCATGAGGCCATCTGTCATCGCCATGATTAACGTTGTTTCTCGTCACTCAAATCAATGAAAGTAAACGAAGAAAACTCATCAGTTCTTGATCGATGATGCAACGACATTAAAGGTAACAATATTCAGAATTATTTCTGCATTTTCTCTTCTTCGCATAAGTGTGTTACATTTGTAGATGGACAGAGCTAAACTAAACTAGTGGCGTCTAATGATTGTTTTCTCCTGAGGAGATCTTTGACTGAAATTAACTTTAGTAAAGCTAAAGCATAATGCAATATTAGTTGCAAGCGACCAGTGATGAATATAGTGTACTTCAAACTCTAATCTGTTCATGAGTGTTTGATGGCAGTGATGGTGTGATGAAATTGTGTATGAATCTCCAGCAGGATGATTTCATGTTTTGGTTATGCAGCCCTCTAGTGGCATAAACTAGTCCAGAAATGCATATTGGACACTTATATTGAGTTTTAAAGACGCTTTATGTCCAGAAACTTTGCAACATCGACACTATTATTGGAACTGAATTAACACTGAACTCAGTGGATCTGGATCTAAACGACAACATTGTATTTTTAAAGCTGCTTCACAATAATTATACATTAATTAAACTGAAGAACTTTGCAATTGAGTATTCCTAGTTGAGTATTCTGATGCTTTTGGTTGTAGTCATTTTGTAATCATTTATAGTCATTCATTATCATAAAAAGATGAGTAAGGATAAGATGCATTACTCATAATCATATCTCATAATGCATATTTTAATTGGCCCTATCCCTAAACGAGGCACATATTTTCAACATTATTTGAAAGGGTGTTGCTTTAAAGATATTGACTGGTTGTTTTAGTCAGTGCAATTTAATGAAGGAATGAATTATTAATTCTATTTCAGAGCTCAACAATGTTTGTTTTTTATGCCAGTCAAAGAAGGTTTTTTTCCCCGCAAATATTCTCACTACACTGTACTTAGCATTCAGGACCATGTGTAAAGATCCTATATGTTCTGATTTATATATTATCTCAGAGCTCTACTGTTAATAATCAGCTTGTTTGGAGATATAATAAGAGAAGGAACGTCACCGATCTAATGAAACGAGTCTTTTCTTTCCTAGAAGTGTGCAAAGTCTGCTCTTGTAAAGATCTGCATTAGATTAAGTGTGTGTATCTGCACGACGGATGTTCAGTTGTAAATCTCTAGATGGTGTGTAGGATGATGGTCCTTTACATGTAATCTTCAAGCAATCACATAATTACTGTATTGCTCATGCCGATTGGCCTCTGCTGACCTGCAGCCAATGAGATGCTTGCTCAGCACTTAAACAGTGTGATTCAGTAATGGTGTAAGCTAGTCGTGCAGCAGCGATTAGAGTTCCTCTAAAACATGATGCAGCCCTTCAGAAGATACTTGCATATTTCCCGGAAGATAAATTAATACAATTTACCTTGATCTTCAAATTACAGCTTAAAAAAAAACGTTTGCTGATAATTTACTCACCTCCAATGTAATTCAGATGTCCATGTCTTTCTTTCTTCAGTTGAAAAAAAAGGTTTTTGATGAAAACATTCCAGGATTTTTCTCCATATAATGGACTACAATGGGGTCCAAACGGTTCAAGGTCCAAATGAGAGTTTCAGTGCAGCTTCAAAGGGCTTTAAAGGACACCAGACGATGAATAAGGGTTTTATCAAGCGAAACCATCGCTCATTTAAATAAATAACAAAGTTTAAGTTTTATAAGCACAAATGCTCGCCTTGCTCTGTTCTGTGATGAGTGTTTGTGACTCTCCAGTTTGAACTCATTCATCAAAATAAACAAATCTTTTTTCGAGTCATTTGGTTCTTGAAAAATTATTTGTTCATTTACTTACGATCTTATTCATCGTCTGGTGTCGTTTAAAGCCCTTTGAAGCTGCACTGAAACTCTCATTTGGACCTTGAACCGTTTGGACCCCATTGAAGTCCATTATATGGAGAAAATCCTGGAATGTTTTCATCAAAAACCTTCATTTCTTTTCGACTGAAGAAAGAAAGACATGGACATCTCGGATGAAATGTGGGTGAGTAAATTATCAGCAAAAGTTTTTTTAAAGTGAACTACTCCTTTAATGCATAAGTGAATTTTTGAGCACTAAATAAAAATAACATGTTGTGTGATCCCTCTTAATTCAGTTTGCGGATTGTGCACGGAGTATGTAAACTTTTGACCACAAATGACTGTATATATAAATAAATAAATAAATATATATATATATATATATAAATATATATATATATTAACTCAAGTTTACACCTTGCACAATCAGCTAAATATAAATATTTAAGCAGGACAAGTTAGAATTAGACGTTTGGTGAGTAAGAGTGAGTAATAGTAATCTTTGTCTTAGCAAGCACCACTAATAAACTTTTAAAGCCGAAGATATGCAAGTAAACGACTGTCCTTAGTGCCCTTTTACTATTTATAACCCGAAAACACAATCATTAAAATCCTCCACCCAACAGCCTTTATATTCTCATCTGACTCCATCTGTAAGTCACGTATATCTCCATAACATTCTCTTCACTGTAAGATGTGACGTTTCACAGCAAATGATGCAAGTGTTCTGGCCCATAGGAAAGAGATCTCTATTATTTCCCCTGAACAGGAGAAACTCTGGGAAACATGAGTAAGAACTGACACACTTCATTTGCACTCATTCTGCAGGAATACAATGAAGCGTTGAACGAAAACACCAATCAAAACCAAACCGGAGTCTATTAATAGTGTGTGTGTGTATTTTAGGAAGCGTGTGAATGTAAGATAGTCAGTGATTTCTCAGTCTCTTCTGCATCGTCACCGGCTTATCTTTAGGAACGGCATTGTCAAGAGAAACGGTGTGTAAACATCCCGTAAACAACCCTGAAAACACTCCAACAGAGCCGTCGACTGGAACGACTTCCTCCTTAATCATCTTATATTGACAAATAAGGCTTTCAATATAACCAGAATGTTGTGGTGGCAAATTAGATATAAAAGAACATTTTGTTTACATATTTATTTGATCACCACATAAAACAGCTAACAGCTTACTTTTACACAATAAAAATAGTATTTTACTCGCTGTCACATTTGAAATTTATGGAAGTTTGTTTCCGGCACAGAATTAAAAACAAAAAAGGTAATTGTGACTTTTTAATCTCACAATTCTGAACCTTAACGAGTTATAAACTCGTAATTGCGAGAAATAAAGAATTGTCAGAATTGTGAGATAAAAAGGAAATTACCATTTTTAATTATTACTCCTGACAGAAACACACTTCCATACGATGAAGCAGATATATGACATATATCCAGGCTATATTTGACCCCACATCCAGAGGTAAAATTAGATAAAAATAAAGCCTTTTATGGTTATTTAATGTTTTGCATTTTGCAAAAAGAGTTTCATTAAATATTTTTGTAAGAAAAAAAGTTAAAATGTGTCATGGAGTAATTTAAAAAAGTCTCAGTTGTTCTAAATGGTCTTAGAACATTTTAATAAAAAAATATAATTAATTTAAAAATGAGCTTTTCACAATGTTTTATATAAATTCACGATGCTATCAGATTCTTCTTTTGATTTCAGGGTTAAATATGATTTGCATTGAGTTGATGTGTAAACTGTGATGAAGTGATATGCCATTTTGCAGGTTTTGCATTATTAAATATTTCTGCAACGACACGCAACCAATACAGAAACTAGTTTGAGAAATGACAGTAAATTATAATCTGTAGTTAACCCTCCTTTTCCAAAACACAATCAGTCAGAAAATATTCTCTTACCTTTACTGAACTCTTTACAGAGCTGTTTGTGTTGATTTGTGTTAGTCTTTTAAATACACACTTCAGGGACGTTTCCAGCCTGGTGTTCGCGCTGTCCCTGACGTGCACTTCACTATTACGCAATGTTTTCTGCGGGTAAATGCATTTTTCTTTCACGACGCTCGCTCTCTCTCAAATAAACCAAATATTATCCGTCTGTGTGATACAGACACAGCTTGATTACATTAACTACAGTTAAATCTTTATTTACTAGAACATCAGATGTTTTAATCAGCCTCAAACATGTACAGATCGAACTCATTAAATCACCTCACAATGAGGAAAGACAGGATTTCACTTACAGTAAATAAATAAATCTCTGAGATTCTTCCTCTGATGCAATGCTGTTGCTCAAACTGATAGTTTGGAGAATCATTAACCGCCCAGAAAGCCTGTGATTAACAGTTGGATTGATTCATCAGTTAAACCAAATTAATGAAACCTTTAATTCTGTCAGTTCTATTGTGCAATGTCATAATGAAACCAAAATTATAAACCCATAATTGATCCTTTTCTTCTAAACGCTTTCTTACATAACAAACATGTAGCATTTTAGTCACACAAAACAAATAAAGCAATTAATGAGGATTATAATAAGAAGAATTACTACATGAATTCATGTGTCATTTAACATTTGATATAATTCAGTATTCTCGGTCGGTCTAGTCTCAGTCAACATTGAGAAATCTTGGCATCAGTGTGTTTTATATAAAGAAAGAAAAAAGAGACTGCGATTATTATTATTATTTCCCTGACGCTTAAATATATGAGAAATTATTGGTGTTGCTCATCAACCAACAATTCCAGTTGTGTGTATCAACAGCCTCAAAACCTCAAATGCACAGTAATATACGGAGTATAAACTGAAAGCAGCCCTACCTGCGCCAGCTGTGTGTGTGTGTGAGTGTGTGTGTGTGTGTGTGTGAACTCTGTTCTGCACAGCAGAAGTTCAAAGACCATCAGCTCTCCTCTTATCTGCAGGAATGCTCTCAATGAGTGAGAGCTGACCACAATCATCAGCGTGTGTGTGTGTGTGTGTGTTAAAGTAGTCCAATCAGTGCGGGGTCAAAGGTCAGCGTGAGCCGAGAGCGTGTCCTGCTTTTCGTCCACTCATCTTAAGATGCACAGTCTGACCAAAGCATCACCTGCTGTGATTTTAATGGCATCTGGCCTTGAAAACGAGTATGCACTGGATTCAGAGACACTGACTGGGAGAAGTGGCTGATATATGTGTGTAAATACGAGATAATGTACATCCAGCCGGTTGTTATCTCAGAATAAACCCCGACAGGGTATGAGGAGTCGTCCGTCAGCCTGAAGGGGTTTATTCTGAGATAACAATATGTTGCCAGATTGGAAATATCCTCTGCCGTGCTCTCTCACTTTCTCCTCACAGTCATGAATGTAGATCTACAGATCAATGTGTATACAAGCACTGTGATTACAATGACCTTTCACAAAATTATGGGATTTTTTTTTCATTATTAATCATACATCGTACAGTTGTCAAAATTAGTGTTCAAATAATTATCGTATGTCTGGCAAAACTGGATAGCAACCGGCTGGATGTACATAATCCCGCTTATTGGATAGATTGTATAGAGGATAGAGCGGGAGAAAGAGTTCAAAAGTCCTGCTTTCTTCTCGACAGGTAAATCAATGTTACAGTCTTGGTTGTGGACTTTATTATATAGACAGATGAACATTTATAGTTAAAAGTTGATTATATCTAATGCATGTAGGCTACTTCAGAAAATGTAATGAATAAAGAAGGCTTAATTACTTATTACAATAGTTCATGTTATTCACAGTCAGTAATTCATACACTTTGGTTGAAGCATTTTTTTACTTTGTCCACTTACATCTGTCTTTGTAGACATCTGCCATGTGTGCGCGAAATGAACTCATCTTCTTCTATGTGTTGTGGTGTTTTGCAACCATAAAAGGGCATAAAACTTAATTGCAATTCATTATTTATTTGCCAAATAACATTTCCATCAGCTTTTATTCGCATTAGCCGTATATTGATCAAGATAAAATCCAATTTTCATGAAATTGTATCGAATTTTACTGTTTCCATAATTTATTTTTCATTCGATATCACTTAATTCAGATAAAAACGTGTTGATGAAAACTTTGTTTACCACCGAAAATGACTGAAGCTGCTATATTAAGGTGCAGATCTTGCATAGAGTGCCTTTAAAAGGACATTGTGTAGGAATTGCTGCCATTTAGCGGTAGAAATGTATTTTGCATTCAGACGAATTGTGCTCTCCAGCGCCTCATACTGTAACATTCATTTATTCGTTGTGTCAGGTTGCTGTGTTTGTTTGAAATAACAAATCTGTTCACCCGAAGGAACTCTCCACATAGTACTAATCCTGTCACAGCCTTTTGGTACATATTGGTTACCAGTAGATGCAACGCGCATTTGAAAAGAAGAGGCGCTGGAGAGCACAATTCGTCTGAATGCAAAATCATTTCTACCACTAGATGGCAGCAATTCCTACACCATGTCCTTTTAAAGGCACTCTGTGCAAGATCTGTGCCTTAATTTAGCAGCTTCAAAGTTGTTTCGGTGGTAAACAAAGTCATAAGCCATGTTTCCATCGACACGTTTTTATCCGAATTAAGTGATATTGAATGAAAAATACTTTATGGAAACAGCTAATTCGATTAAATTTCATGAAAATCGACTTAAATGAAATAAAATCGATTTTATCTTGATCGACATACGGCTAATGCAATAAAAGCCAATGGAATCATTTGACGAATAAATAATGAATTGCAATTAAGTTGTATGCCCTTATGGTTGCAAAAACCAAAAAGTGTCTCTGAACCACGATCTCCATAGAACGGATGGATCGCTGTCGTTCCCACACCACAGGCTGCCTCCGTTGTCGTCAGGCATTGATGTTGTAGCAATGTGTTTATAGCGTCATTGTTTTCTAAGGTTAGTTTTGCTTGTTATTATTGGCTTGGTTGAATTCTAATTTATAATGTGGTCTGTTATTTCTTGTTAACGGACTGCAGGCGCTGCTGAAGTATAACACACCGTTGCCATGGGCGCAGTTCAGAGATGCAACATACTATTTTCTTTAGCAGAAGCAATACTCGTTTTTAAATCAATAAAATCCTTTTTAAGTCAATATTTTGTGTCAAATTATTGATTTATTTGGTAGTTAGCCATTTAATAAGCAGGGTAATGTATAGCGAGGTGGTTATAGTGAATACAACCCTTTCAGTCTAACAACCGCCTCGCATTTACATTTTCCCACATGTCGCGATCAGCTGGCACATATGCACTATTAGGCTACAACTTGTGAAATATTGATGGGAAAAAAAACAATAATAACCGCGGCGCCCTGACATATCTCGCGAGAATCACGAAATGGTTTACTGAGCAACACGTCACACACATAAACAACAACATACTGTATGAAACTAGGCTACTTGCGGCATCGAAGAAACTCGGTTCAGAAATTTCTAGAAAAAGGGAAAGAGAATCGCACCATGCTAGAAACCGGACAGGTCCACTCGGTTGGGCTTTCACTCGTTTGGTCAAGAATTTAAAAGCAGCACTGGATTGTAACTGCGATGCTGACCTGCCGATGGACTTGTAAGTAAATCTCTTATTTGTAAACTTGTTTGCTTTCTATGTTGTTTGTTGTTGCGCTGGCTTGTAGTATGTCATTTTTTACTGGTGCTGTACATTCATTCGTTGTTGATAGTTCATTAATTCCCACATATGTCTAGCTAGCTTTCGATTACCTGAGCTGTAAGCACTAGCAGACTTCTCTTAGATTTGTTTTTTTCGTCATGTTCTTGTCTACTTGCCACAAGAGCTAGTTTGCCAGCTGAACTCAGGTGTTGTGATGTGATATTATTCACGTAACGATATTATCACGTAACGTTAGTCCTCTGTCTGGTTTCAGATTTCTAATGTTAGTGCGTAAGTTACTGTTATATAAACTTTATCTGACTGACAGTGCACTTCCCAACTGTAATTTTTTCTTCAAATTGTGTTGATTATGAATCAATTAAATCTTGACGCTGTTGATGTTTATCCTGCGATTTTCATGAGGACAGTCAATATCAGATAATTATTAGGACATAGATAAGCCTAGATGTTGTAAACAGTGTAATTGAACACAATTTGCTAACTATTATGATAAATCGTAATAATTATATATCTAATGAAATCATAACGGCCATTTGTTATGAAATAATGCGACGTACATTTAACTTTATTGATGTCATCTGACATTTTGTATTTACATTACAATCAAAAAACATAAAAGAAATTATACAGTCATCCTACATTATAGGCTATTTACTTCTGATTTAGTAGAAATCATGTAAAAACGTTATAAGCCAGCAGACATGATAGGCAACTTTATTATTATAAAGTAATGTAACACGACATTAGTTCAGTAGATCTGCAGTAACGGGGGAATAACGGTTATTTAGGACAGTGCAAGTACACCACAGCGGCTCTAGAGGTCACTGTTTTACAAAAAAAATCAGAATGGATAGGCTTTAATTATCACAAATATCAAATTTTATTTTAATTTGCGGCTTCAATTATGACGTTTAACCTGTTATCATAACACTGAGGGCCATCTTGCACATTTCTCTAAATTTTGCAATGACCTTGCATGACACAATATCATGAAATATGCCAGTTTTCAGGGCACAGAATAACGTTTTGTGATGATACCAGTTACGTTTAACAGTCACATAAGGATAATAATCTATTCATTGTAGAGTCTGCATGGTGAATTGAATGTCTTATCTTGGAAAAAATAACTTTTGCCGATATCTTCGGATCGGAGATGTGTCCGTTGTTCAAATTTCCCATGATTAAAGAGGACACTAATATGCATGTGCACAACTTGTGTAGGTAATTATTCCAGATTTGGACTTTTTGGATGGCAAACTGCGTCCAAAATCATGCACTTGAGTGGAAGTAATTAATTCACAACCTCTAAGAGTATGTTCTTTATAGTATGAATGTGTGTAGTTGAATCCCTGCGTCTCAATGTTCACACTATCCATCCTAAACAGTGTGTGAGATCAAAATAAGTGTGTCCCAATGTGCTTGGATGTGTGAATCTGTGCTCACTAAAGGCTATTATTACCCACAACCCATAGTGCTTTGGAAGATGATTCAGTTCAGAACTACAAACGCAGTTAAAAGTGTTCAGAAAACTACAAAAATGGTGGATATGCGTGTTCATGTGGAGAGGTTAGATAAAAGGGGTGAGTGATCGCAGAGTAAAGGAACAACTGACAGACAAAACTGTTTTTACAAATATGATCATTTTTATTGGTCTGATTACAGTTATCAAGAACGACTGCAGTCAAAATAGATTTCTATAGACACAACAGCGTTATTCCAGTTCGAGCACAACCCGGTCGCGTCATCCACGCGAGGAACACAGGAGTCGGACGTGCTTCGTTCAGTCTGTTGTGTTTAGTGCCTTAATTCAATCTCAGCCCAGAATAGATTGTGTAAGCTTGGATATATAATGATGGCGAAGTCTTGAAGCTGTGCCGTCCATGTCACCTACAGAAAACAAGCGCATTTGACAATTTGTTTAGGATGCACGATACATATCGGCCGATATATCGGTATCAGCCAATATATGTTCATTTTTACTGTTATCATAATCAGCCAGATAAGAAAACTCTTATTTTGTTTTTGCAATTAGGCTCTCAAAAATTATATTAAAATTTGGATTTAGATTTATTGGCCGATATATCGGTTATCGGCTTTGAAATGTAAAGAATTATCGGATATCGGTATCGGCCAAAATGTTCATATCAGTGCATCCGTAACTTTTTAATGCGATCGGATTCTCAATCCTTAATCGTTTAATTCAATAAAAACAATAGCATGTTGTTTTGGACGGCATGTATGAACAGATATATGACACTTACATGTTGAAGAGCACAGGCAGCGTTTCAGCGCGAGTGCATCACCTGAACCAGAGATCATAAGACATCATAAGCTTTCCATAATGAAAAACAAAATGCATTCAGATGGGAGAATAGTGTGTGTTAGCTTATAGTCTCTGTGACAGTGTATGCTAAGGCTGCACGATTAATAGCATTTACTACGATCAGCCACTGCACGTCAAAATAATCACAGCCTTCGCCAAATGGTGTGCGGTTTCATTGCGATTAACCCGAGCATCCCTAGTGTGTGTCAGTGTGATGTTTGCTCCTGTTTTATAGTAGGAATAGTGACGCTTGCCTCCCTTTTGAGTCGTACCTCCTTTTCCCGGCCAGAACTGAGTTGAGGATTTCTTGGCCGCCATCTGTTTGCGGTAGCGGCTGTAGTTATCGGTGAAGACGACGATCCGAGTGACGTTTGACAGGCATCTCATCCACTACCCAGCTCATCACTGCGACACACACACACAGGAGAACACACACCGTCTCATTATTAACAGCTTCATTCAGTCAGCCACAACAGATGCTGCGTTATCTTTAGCGGTTCAGCATCTATTATATGAACATCTATTATCAAGTCAAGTCAGCTTTATAGAGATGGTCCTCACTGCCGAACACGATCCAACTCCTCCCACCTTACATATCTCCGCCCCCTGATCCCTAACCCCACCCCAATCCTGCCCATCTCCGCCCCTTAGATCTAGATCCGAACTCCGCCCCTGGATCTCGTGTTCTGTAATGAGGTGCGACTGGCTTTATTACTGTAATATAGTGCTTTTTACAGTAGCTTTAACAGGAAAATAATGCTCCCAGGTCTTCCACAAACTGCTGTGGTGATGTACACTATCTGTCAAAAGTGTAGAAATAATTAATATTGCAATTAAAATAAAGTTTAGAATAATTAAGATTTCTTTTGAAAGAAGCCTCTTACGCTCACCAATAATGCATTTATTTGATCAAATTAAAATAATTGTTAACAGTTTTTTTTCCAGCATCATAACTCCAGTCTTTAGTGTTATATGATCCTTCATAAATCATTCTGTATATTTTTTCAGGATTCTTTGATTGAATAGTACATTCAAAATAACAGCATTTAATAGAAAAAAAAACTTTTGTAACATCATAAATGTCTTTACTGTCACTTTTGATCAATTTAATGCTTTTATTATGCTTAATAATGCTTAATCAATTTAAGGAAGCTCAGTGATGGTGCATTTTTTTGTAAAAAAGTTATCATTTTAGTTCATTATATATTCGGTAAATAAAAAAAATATATATATATATATATATATATATATATATATATACACAGTCAGTTCTTATGTTCTCTCTACCTGACTCTCTTTGCAAGTAAAGATTCCAGATACTCTTTGGCAGACAGTTGTCCGAGCAGTTTGCTGTATCCGCTCGTGAAAAGCCCATCAGCGTGTCTGGACGGTCTAAAAGCAACACAGAGAAACATAAAAAACACTTTTTATTGGATTGAAAGATGGAGCTTTCTTGGAAACTCATAGTTGATTGTCCTCTTCATCATCATCATCATCACGTTTACAGCCTTAGTCTTTCCTCTGGAAATGGACCTATAATATGTTTACGAGAGATCGCTGTGTGACACACACCTCTGGACGGGGTTTGCGAGTTCGTACAAGAGTTTATACGCCTCGAGATCCTGCAGAGACGAGTCTCTCGTCCAGTCGTCCTCTCGATCCTCCTCAAGAGCGCCCGGTCTGCAGGACACACAACACACATCATGTTCTGGACGCAAAGAACATACACTTGTGAAATATACAATTTTTTAACTTTTAAATATTTATTTATAATATAATTTAAGAGCCAGTCCTACAAAAACAATGTTAAGGTCATATTTCTCATCAAAGCCAATAGAAATAAAGAAGTTGCATTGTTTTCAAGGCGATTAAACCCATTTTATAACAAAATTCTCATTACGGAAATGCATATATATATATATATATATATATATATATATATATATATATATATATATATATATATATATATATTTTTTTTTTTTTTTTTTTTTTTTGATATGGCAATGTTATATTTGAATGGCAAGATTTATCTAAATTTGCATTATTGTTGCATATGTATATAATGCATACATACATACATATGCAACAATAATGCAAATTTAGATAAACATTGCCATTCAAATATAGCATTGTAAAACGAACCATAATGATAAATATGTTTCATATGGATTCAGTTATATTTAAAGAACTTTGGCATACAACTGTCACAATGCAAAACGAATCAATAATGATCATAAAATAGGTTTAATTTCAGCCAATTTCTATTTAGTATATGTCATAAGTCTATATAGATCAGTGGGTGACATTAATTTGATTTAATTTATAATACAATATTATATACAATAAATATATAATACAACAATAAATATATGATACAATAAAACACTACATTAATCTAAAAAATAAATATATATATATAAATATTTTTTAAATGAATGCTGAAAATAGTAAGTGAAATTAATTTGATTTAATTTATAATAAAATATTATGTACAAAAAATATATAATATAATATAATAGCAATCATATGAGACAATAAAATAAACAATAAAACACTACAATAATTTTTTTTCAATGAATGAATAAAATAATAAGTGAAAATAATTTGGTTTCATTTATAACCTAATATTGTGATTAAAAAAAAATACAAAAGATGAATCTTGCTGAAACACCTGCGGTGTGTGTGTGTGTGTCTCACCTGATGTCTGTGTACGTAGAGATGGCGGGTAGAGCGAGCGTGCGACAGCAGAAAAGCCCACAGACGGCCATCAGGACCAGCGTCGGGAAGCTCACACAGCTCATCACTTCTGTAGATGTGCAGGTCACACACTCTCAGTATACACACACACTCAGCAGTTTATCAGACGTGAGTGTTTGTCCTGTTTGCATAACTGGCACTTCATAAAAATCAGCAATATTTCAATATTACAATTTTAACTTAAAACGATATATAAAGTGCATCTGAATTGCCATTTTAAGTTCACGTTACAAATGCCGTTTTTTTGTAATTAAACATGTTTGGGTTAAATATGGACAAACCCACCCTAGATTAATTAAAATGTTTGGTTTGTCCATATTGGACCCAAACATAAGCTCTTTTAAGAGTGATACCCAACTGATATGAATATTAAAAGTTGCTTTTATCCATCAGTATAAGAGTAATAAGTGTCCAGCTTGAAAGAACTCACCGTCAGGATGTTTCCGCTCGGGTTATGATCTCTGACTCCTGTACTGATGAAGAATAGTTCCCCGTCGCTCTGTCGCTCACTTTTATACACCTGATTATTCTCTTTCCTGAACGAGTGTCCGCGTCTGTCCTGCGTCACGCCGGTCCCGGTGGGATACACCCATGTGGATGGTGATCTGGCGGTCAAACATAAATTGGGTTTCTCGGAAAGATTTGCTATTGCTGACTCATTTTTTATTTTATTTTTTATGATACTTAAAAACATTCTGCATGTTTTTGGCCTTTGCAGTGACTTCTAACATGTGAGATGTTTGCCTTTGGGAAGTCAGATGTGGACGTTTTAGAGTCGAGGACGGGTTAAGACGCTGGTAATTGGGCATCTTCATTAGATTGTGAAAGGTATGACGTGATGTGTGTTGAATCAGGGTCGTTATGAGAAGCATCGGTCAATCATATTACAGAATTCTGCAGATCCGCTGATCTAATATTACTGCACGATATTTCTCCACGCACACTGTATTCAGGTCAGTGTACAGTGCAAGAGGTCATCTCAGGCCGAAATACAACAGGCTGGATCTTAACAACAGAAAATAGAACTAAAATAGACACGGTTCCTGTACAATAGAGTGTAGCAATGTGTAAATATTATTTTCATTTTCTCTTCATTTTTACGTTTTTGGCACTGTAAAAATTTATATTTTGAGTTGATATTTTTTCTTTAATTTGCCTTGTCCTTCATATTGAGTTACACAAACCTCTTTATTTAAATGTTACACTCCCTTATCCCTAGCCAAATATAAAACCAATCTAAAGGGACGTAACAGTACTATTAAACAAGAAATGAATTATTGATTGCATTAATAAATGCATTGATTTTTATGATTGCCCATGTAAAGCCTGTTTCTAAGGTGTTGCTATGCTACAGTATGTGGTTGCTAGGGTGTTCTGGTTGGTTGCCAAGTCTCTTTGATATTCTGGTCTGTATTTACGGCCCAATTTAATTACAATAATGCATATTTTTAATAAAAATGGTCATGAAAATAATGTCACAATGCAAGATGAATCCATAATGATTAATAATTAAAATTAAAATTATTACCCATGTGATTTAATTAAAAAATGTATAATTTTATTTTGTTAAATAAATTATAAAAATAATTTATGAATATGAAAATACTACACATTAATCAGAATTTGAAAAAAACAACAACTTTTTTTAAACTAAATTATAGATATTATCTGGAACTTAACAACATAAATATAGAACCAAAAAATGCTCGTTGCATAAATTTAAAATTCTGTAAGTGATGATCATTAATAAATGCATTCATTTCTAACAAGCAGCAACTTTTCGGACCGATCTCTCTTGAATCTGCAGTTAATCTGCAGTTCCTCCACTGGCCACTAGAGACTGGCTGCAAAAGCGAGTCAATCCCATAGACCCGCATGTTAAAATGTCCAACTTTACAGCAGAAAAAAAGCCTGGTACAAAAACTGGTTTTAGTCTATATTGCTTATTTTGCCCTTCATGATGACTGTGAGGGGGTGAATATTTTTATATCTCATGCGTTTAAATTATATTAAGCCTTAAAGTTCTGCATAATTAAGGGCGTGGCCACTTGAGTGACAGCTGGATTACCGCTGATGTCACTACTAGTCGTTGTCAGGGTGTTTCTATAGTGTTCCAAGTGCGTTGCTATGCGTTTGCCACAGGATGTTCTGGTTGGTCGCCAGTCTCAGTGATGTTCGGGTCTGTATTTGCGGGTCAGGTGTGGATCGCGCTCTTCATCATCAGCGTGTGCGCAGTAAAGCGAGCGGCTCTGGGTTTCTTGCAGTGATTCTGGTCTGTGAGTTTGTAACGACCCTCTGAGGACTTCATTTCCTGACGACCGTCAAACCAGACCATAAAACCAGAGCTGGAAATTAGACACTAATTACCAAGGTTTTAATGATGTTCTTTGATAAAAGAAGTTTATTTATTTTTGCTCTTCATGGTGAGCCCATACACGTTTCTCTTCATCGATGGATCTGTTGTTTGTTGCGTTTCTCTGTTCATTATTGCTAAAGGATCCAGAATCAAACGTGTTCATGCATGTTCTGATTCTGAAGAACCACTAATGAACAGCAAACTCTTTAAGTCATCGAAGAACATATAATGACTTTGCTGAACATAAACTGCTCTAACGAATTATTGATGTGTGTTTTGTTTATGTGTATGTCCACTAATTATTTAAAATCAAAGTTATTTGGCATATGAATAATTGATGATCCATATATTTCATCTTTTGGTCTGTAAAATGACTATTATGTTATTGCTTTTAGACAAAATATAGACTTTGACTTTTTGCATTTGTGTGGTTTTATACCACTTTTATTAACCTAATAAAGAAAACAATCAAGTGCACATAAAGTTTAAGTAGAGATGAACCGATATGAACATTTTGTCCAATACCGCATAATTCTTTATATTTTAAAGCTAATAATCGATACATTGTCCTTTAAAATTAAATCCGAGCTTTTATATAATTTTTAGAGTCTGATTACAAAAACAAAAGTCTCACCATTAAAGTCCATGACCCAAACACACAATTATAATGTTCTCATAATAATGTTATGTAGCCGATTTGACCAACTTGTGTTGCATGTTAAACTTTACTATATTTTCCTTTTTTTGAAGTGATTCCAATCACATTTTAAATTTATTTACATTTATTTATCGGCTTTAATATATCAGACAATTTGTTTTATTGGGCCGATATCCCAAATCTAATCTTTGATAAGAGTCTCTCCTCTTTTAAAAAACTTGGATTAGGGACAATTACAATTGTAACCATACACCAAATACTTAATCCATGAACATACTTTCCTTTTTTATTTCTTATTTTTATTATACTGTATTTACTTTATACTGTAATTATGTTGAGGGTTAGGTGAGGTGAGCAATATATTGTCTGTCTGAGGGTAGGCTCATATTGTTTTAAAATTCCTGCTGTATTTATTACATTTCTACTGTATTTTGTGTATTTTTATTGACTTTTGTATTTTAGGGTGCTGGGATAGCCGATGGAAACTAGCACTTGTAGCTAACTCTGGCTTGTTTGCAAGTAACTTGTATGTTGATCAATGAGCTTTGTCCCTATCAAATAAAATAAATGAAATGATAACATTAAAAAGAACATTTACCAGCATAATGGCTGATATATCAGTGCATCTCTAAGTGAAAGTAATTCAACAAAGCGTGTCTCTGGTCATCTTTGAGCTTTTATGATTTGTCTTGTTTAGATTCAACCGAACCTTGTGACAAATGATATAGCAAACGCTCGTCAGCCTCCATATCACAGACAGACAGCGAGTGACTCGAATTGTGTTTGATATAAAGGGCAGTTTGTGTGACATTTGAACTTGTGTTTTGTCTTATTGGCTGAGATGCTTCCTCGGCTCTTGAATGGACAGTTTGATAAATGACATCAAGACGAGACTCATTTGTTTTCCCACAACACTGCTATTGTTCTTTGTGTAGAGTTTAATTTCCAAATGTTATTGCTAGGGGCCAGTTTCACAAAGATAGACTTTTACTATGGCTCAGATATAGCAGATAGATGTCTAAATCAGACCGTTGCACAAAGCACTGCAGACTCAGACTATCTTAAGTAGGACTACACTGCAATGCATTCTGGGTAAAATAAGACACTTTTCAAAACAAAAAAACATGGCGGATCAAGAGCATTCAACCTCCCGGTGCAGTTTACCCCAGTGGGAGATATGTGTGTGTTGGAGGAGTGTTACAGTCACAACAAGGACAGTTTACTGGGAGATTTAGCAGAGAATGTGGAAACAAGAAGAAATGTTTAATTTGGACAAAGATTATGATGGTTAGCAAGCGTTAATCCAACCGTTGAGCGGAGTGTTAAAGACGTACAGAAAAGATACAAAAACATACAAAATGCCAAAAAATTTATATTTAAGAGGAAATATCCAAATACGGCAGGAGGACCCCAAGAGGAACTTAAAGACACTGAAATGGAGATGAATATAAGACCATTTTTCCTTTCTTTCGGCTGTTTGTCATGTAACTGATTGTTGCTGCTGGTTGCCACGGTAACATATATGCTGTTCACAAAGTTTGTAATGATTGTTAGGCCTGGTTGCCACGGTAACATATATGCTGTTCACAATGTTTGTAATAATTGTTGGGGCTGGTTGCCACGGTAACCTATATCCTGTTCACAATGTTTGTAATGATTGTTGGGGCTTGTTGCCACGGTAACATATATGCTGTTCACAATGTTTGTAATGATTGTTGGGGCTGGTTGCCATGGTAACATATGCTGTTTATTATTTTTGTAATGATTGTTGGGGCTTGTTGCCACGGTAACATATGCTGTTCACAATGTTTGGAACTTTGTTGCTGCTGGTTGGCACGGTAACATATATGCTGTTCACAATGTTTGTAATGATTTTTGTTGCTGGTTGCCACGGTAACATATTTGCTGCTCACAATGTTTGTAATGATTGTTGCTGCTGGTTGCCACGGTAACAGAGTCTTAGGCCTAAGTGAGCCTGTGGTGTGTAATTTTTCTGGTCTAAATTAAGTCCGTCTTTATTTTTGTGAAACAGTCTAACTCACATTAGACTAGTCTATGAACAAATCTTAGACTTGTCTAACACTATAGACCGGTCTAAAACAGCTTTGTGAAAGCGGCCCCTGGCTGCGTGTTTAAAAGAGTTTGACTCAGTATGACAGTGGTGAATGCGATGCTCATCATCACTGATGAATCAGGCCATATAATCTCTGATCTTCTCCGGCACGTCCTTCCCAAACATTTATGTACTCTACCATTTAAAAGTCTGAGGTCAGAAATTAATACTTTTATTCTGCAAGGGCGCATTAAAGTGATGAAACATGACAGGAAAGACTTTAATAATGTTACAAATGATTTATTATTCAAATAAATGCTTTCTATTAATCAAAGATTTACAGTTTCCAGATATACTTTAAGCTGTTTTCAACACTAATAATAATCATAAATGTTTCATGAGCAGCAAATCATCATATTAGAGTGATTTCTGAAGGATCATGTGACAATGAATAATGATGATGTATTCAGCTTTGATCATAGAAATAAATCACACATAACTATATATTCACCTAGAAAACTTTTCTTTTAAATTGTTATTTTTAAAATGATTTAATCAAATATATACAGAATTGTCTTTTTTTCAGGAACATCTTTACTGACCTCAAGCAAGGTCTGTTTTCTTTTGGGAGCAATGCATGTTTATGCGCTTTTCATATTCTCATATCAATCAATGTTTATGAATCCCAGTACCCATAAAGCCCATCCGCTCCATATGTGACAGTGAAACCCACATCAGCTGTTTTACTGCGGTTATAAACCCATTGAGCCGGAGTCACAGCGCTTTTCTCCTCGCGATATGTTGTAGACTTTGTGTCAGCCGACTTTAATATGCACTTAGATGGACCACAGGGCTGTTTCGGTTTTCATCGTATATTATATAGTGGCCTGCCTGTTCCTGTTTTTGGTGACATTAGTCTGAAATTGGATTAAATTGATGTCTGTCGGATGAGCACTTTTCTGCATTTCCTCACTGATCGTCTTGTTTTGACAAGAAAACTCTCGCAGTTCCTGGATGTGCTGTTCATGTCGGGGTCATCTGTATAATGACTATAATTACACTTCATTAGGGATAATGAGACACTCGAGTCCATTAGCAAGAGCATATACTGCTCATACTTTTTAAACAATATGCATTATACTAACTGCGCATAGTGTGGATTATACAGTACTTCTACAAACTATATTCGCCTAAATTAATTGCATTCCCACAATGCATTTCACCTGACGTGACTCAACTTTAAATTGAACAGAAGTGATATCAATGAAAGCTTGTTTTTATCTCACAACTTGCAATTGCGAGATATAAAGTTCCAGTCAATTATGGCTTTTTCCCTCACGGTTTTTATGGAATTCTTAATATCTACTTTTTATCCACTTTTTCTTGCAAGTTTCATAGTTTAAAGGTGCAATGTGTAATATTTCTGCGGCTCTATTAACAGAAATGCAATATAAGATCCATAACTATGTTTTCAGTGGTGTATAAAGACATTACTCAATGAACCGTAATGCTTTTATTACCTCAGAAATTAAACATTTATATCTCCATGACCTCGGGCACCCCCTTCTATGAAGGTCAACATATTGTGACGTCATGTTTCTAGCGTAGCCGAACGCGAACACACAGCGCTACAGAAAAGTCGATCTTGGAACTTGCATTTTAAGTCGATCACAAAGAGTTGTCAAAACCAGAGAAACAAACAAAAAAAAACATTATTTTTATTCATTATTATTTATTAATTAATTTGTGTGTAAATGGTGTCTAGGGGATGCGGAGGCACGCTGTTACAATCACGTCATTTTTGCCACTTAAAACTGCAAAATAATTAAATTGAACCACATTGTCTTTTTAGATGACGTTTTTGAGGTAACATGTCCTGTTCGAGTTGATTATCTGTTTAATTTGATGAGTTTCTACCAATTGAGATGAATTTGTTTGACTGGACACAACCTTTGACATCAACAACTAAAAAATATGGGAAGTGTTTTTGCTGTCTTAAATGCGATAATAATATTTATCCTGCTGTCTGAATTGTGCACCATTATGCGGTTGGTTGCATTTTATTATCTGCATTTGGCCTCATGTTTCCCTGTGGAGCAGTTTAAAATCATGATGGATTGATGGTGTAACGCATTGAGGATTATGAGATTGAACTATTGCGCCGACTAGTGGTGAACATTTGCAATAGATAGTTTTGAGAGGAAATAAATAATGTTGACATCTTTATTAAATGTTAAAAAAGAGGTTTATTGGCAGAGTGAGTTTGTGCTTATTTTAAGCAATGGAATGTAGCAAAACATGACAATATTCGATAAAGATGTTGATGAACAGCTGCCCTCGTGAATGCCTGTGACTTCGTGTCTTCTTCACTTTTACTGGCAGTAAAGGTCATACTTCAGTCTGGCCCCGAGTTTTTGTCCCAGATAGTTTCGCTTGGAAGAGCTCATCCATCTGTTTACTCTGGACATCGGAAAAATGATTCTTCCAGTCGCCCACCTCGCCTGTTCACAGCAGAAGACAAATCACATGACAGCAATCTTTTCATCAAAACCAGACAAGTGTAAACATGACATAAAAAAAATAATATTGTGAAATATTATTACGATTTCAAATAATGCTTTTCTATTTTAATATAGGCCTACTTTTAAAAGAATTTATAAGCTAAATTTTCAGCATCATTAACCCAGACTTAAAGTATAAATTGACCAGCTCTACTTCTCATATGTTTCTCCTCAATTATTAAACATTTCTCATCACATTCTCAAAAGATCAAATGATCCGGCTGAGAGCCGTGACGTGAGTATCTGAAGTCCGTCTTTTACCTTTTCTGAAGAAGATGCTGCCGAAATTGCCATGAGATTTCTTAGAGTTTTCCAGCATAGTGTTGAACGTATCTCTCCCAGCGATACTGGCGACCTGCTCATCCGTCAGTGGAAGGTTGAAGAACTCGGAGATTTTCTTCACTCCTTCTGGCAAGTTCTGCATTGACAGAAGAAAAGTCTCAGGGGCCGGTTTCACAAAGCAGTTTGAGACCGGTCTATAGTGTTAGACAAGTCTAAAATTAGTGCGAGTTATGCGAGTTAGACTGTTTCACAAAAATAAAGACGGACTTTTTTTAGACCAAAAAAAAATTAGATGCCTCAGGCTAAAGGTCTACGCTCTGCGTTATTAAATTCACCCGCGAACTTCGCGCTCGTGTCCATCTATGCTCGTTCTGGTGACACGGCCAGTTCAGCCCGCTCCGTTCAGCGCTCAACGCAGTTTGCTTCGCGCTCCACTCAAATCGCCCCGCTCGCTCAAAAAAACGAATTTTCTTTTTTTAAAATCTGCATGATTTGGATTTTATATTTGGTTTTGTTCTTACCTTACAAAGAACTAAAGACCAACAACATTTTCCAAACAGAAATGTTTCATTTCAATTTACAAATTAGGACTAGCCTATGTAAGAACAGGAATGTAGCATAGGCTACACAAAAGCTACTGTAAAATGAAACGAATAAATTATATAAACAAAAATATACTTAAAAGTTTTTAAAGTAAATTAACTATAGGCCAGAATTTTGATAACTGAACCTTTGCTCAACGCGCACAATAAAAATGTAAATGGCCTTATAACCTGTACCTACACACAAACTGCTGTAAAATTAAACGAATAAATGGGCCTAATAATATAACTAAAAATGATATAGGCCTAAACAAAAATGTAAAAGTATATATACATAAATGTTTAAAAGTAGGCTAATTAATTAGGCCAGATTTTGATAAGCCTAAGTGATTTTTGCGCAGCGCACACTATTAAAATTTAAATTGGCTTAGGCCTATATCATCTGTACACACAAAAAATTTGTAAAATTAATCAAATCGGCCTAATTATATAAATAAAAATTTGGCTATAGGCCTACATCAACGTGTTAAATTAAAAAGTAAATTAACTATTAGGCCACCAGACTTATATCTTACTGAACTTTTGCGCAGAGAGCACGTGAAAAACAATTTATATAGTCTCAAACTTAAAACAAAATGAAATAAATAAAAAATAATTGCTTTCCTTATCTAGCCTAGAGTTCACCTTCAAGAACACGAGTTTGGACTATGTCTGAGGCTTCAGACCCACGCGGTGGTCTCTTGAAAGCAGGGCAGCAGCGGAGAAACCCCTATCTGCGCTCGCAGACCCGCTTGGGGTGCTGAATACAATGTAAGCAACTTTAGTCAGCTGGAGTTTTCTCGTGGTGTGAGCGGAGCGGGAAATAGGGCGACGCTCCGTCCTTTTAAAAATGCCGCTCTGCGCTCTGTCCAAGATCCGCCCGCTCCCGCTCCCGCTCCCGCTCACTCTGGTGCGAATGTAAGTTCGACATTCCCCAGCGTGCTCGCGCTTCCTAATAAACGCCTCAACACCGGCGTTACGCACTCGCTACATTCCCTCTAGCACATCTAGTGGATGCATAACGCAAACCCAGTCGACTGCAGTATCTTATGCGCCTTAAAATCCTTAAAGCCTATATATGAAAAATGTTCTAAAATAGGTCATTCATTGAAGGTGTAAATAATTTTGTTTACAAATTAGACACTTTGCAGTTGTTATGTTAAATAATTCATTTTGGATGTTATTGTGATTATACTGGCTGGGTTTATAAAAGTTTATAAAATTGATGGGATATCTTTGCTTGGGGCATTTATGTAAACAAAGCTTGTCTTTTTTCGAATGTAATCGCGTGCATCTCTGGTGGTTATACTGTATATGTTGAAAAAAAAAAACAGATTTGCAGTCGCAACAGACACACCCCAAAGCGGAGACGTTATAGCTTGCCAGCGGCACTGAGCGGAGTTTTGCCGCTGTAGTTATTCCGTTATTAGTGCTAATGCATTCACGCGTTTGAAGCGAATTCGCGTCTGCTGCCCAGTTGAAAAATCTGACATTGGCGTCAATTCGCGCCGCGTTAACCAATCAGGAGCCTAGCTGCTTGCTCACGTGGTGAAGTATCTGGATGCTTCAATAAATTATTTTGTAATATGACTAAATGCATGGTGGGATTCTTATGCACAACAAAGCAAATATTTTATCACTTAACTTTATTTCTATATACGAGACATGTTCATTATTTATTGAATGCTATTCATTCCATATCTAGATTATATGAAATAGTATTATGATGTAAAGACAACCAACGCACGTGTGCATAAGTTCATGTCTTGGACGTGAGAGAGAAAAAATCACAGGACAGGTTAATAACTTTTGGAGGCTGGCTCTATTGATCACCGAAACAAAAATAAATGACAGCTAGATTAGATGGATGAGGAGGGCGAGGGTGATCCTCGCTCCGATGCGGGACAACAGCTCATCAAACTGGACGTGGGACAGGCGGAAGTACCGCTGACAGCGACCGTCATCCAGGCGCAGCTCCTGGAGCGAGCAAATAGTGAAACTTCGCCAAACAGTTCGCCTCCGAAGGGTCCGATTGACACAAATACGGCGACATTGCGTGGTTGGCGGTTACAGCCGCGGACACCGCGCGATAAACCGCGGATCGGGCGGATGACGTGACTAAAAAAACAACAACATTTTAATTAAATTCGGGCGGGTGGCGGCGGTTGAACCATTATGTGCCAAAATGCGTTTTCTATTAGGCTACAATGAAAATGTTGTACAGACAGTAGCCTAGCCTATCAGATAAAGTCAGTGTGAAGAGGTTCAGTGTGTGTAGAAGGAAGAAGACCGGGACTCGACGTGGGACTCGACCTTTTTCAGAAAAACAAAAAGAAACGAAGGCACACAGTAGCGCATTCGCCACCACAAACAAAACACGCGATCCAACATTATTGCTGCTTCTCAGTGTCGGTTGCAGTAGCCGCTGTGAAGTCCCAGCCCACCTCTCTCTTTCTCTCTCTCACATTCCCGCAGACTTCGCAAAATTACGCCTCCCTCGCCACTGTCAGGTTTGCCGAAGTGCGTTTAATTTATTTATTTTTTCCCTGCGTGCCGATTCGGAGACGGAGTTCACTGCTGATATTCTGAGAGCTTTATTAGTCTCGCGGCTGTCATCAGCAGCGCCTTGTATCGCCGGATGGCGGGCGGGTGCGGTTTTGAAAATTGGGCAAAAAGTTCGATGCGGATGGATGGCGGTCGGATGATGAGTTTTGTGATGCGGTCGCGGATGAAATAATAGCCCATCCGCGCATCTCCGACAACGATCCCCACGCCGCTGGTTTAGCTCTCCAGAGCAAATACAGTGTGGTGAATCTCTCGATGAATGCTCGATCAAAACAAAAAAGATGGCCGCCAACGGGTTTCGATTTTTGACACGCGAGATGCACGCAAATTTTGCGTCAAACTTTTGATTTTACCCGCGTCAGTTTCGCTCTTGACGCGCGAATTAACACAAAGTGGTCAAGCGTCAAACTAGACGCGAATTTGACGCAGCGGCAAAACTCCGCTCAGTTATATCGCTATAACGTCTCCGCTTTGGGGTGTGTCTGTTGCGAGTGTGTTAAATCTGTATTTTTCAACATACACACACAGTATAATCATCAGAGATGCACGCGATTACATGTTGTGAGGGGTGCAACTGATAATGAGAGAATTGTACATGGTCTTTGCATGGATGTAGCAAAGCATTTTTAACTCGTTCAAAGAAATGAGAAACTGCTTTTTTGATGAACAAGTGACACAATGATTGAACAGGTTTTGAGAATTTCAATTCTGATCTAAGAAATGCACCAACACGATTGTAACACACAACTGATCCTGTGCACCATTATCAGTCGCCACAATCAGAAATAAATGAAATATAACCTGTTTCAGATCCTCATATGTCACGATCATCACGTTTGGGTCATCTAGACGTTTCTCCCAGGCGAGAGCGTGATCGAAATAAGATCCCCAGGCAACTGAAGAGGAGACGCAAACACTCGTTATTATGAAATCATTTTGTTAAATAATGTGTGACTGAGTGTTTCCGCACCTTCACCAGCCATGAAGTCGGAGAAGAACTTGTCCCAGGGCTCAGCGCTGGGCAGAACAGGGTTTTTGTTCATGAAATGGAAGTACGAGACGAGTGTGTCTTTCGGGTTTCTGAACACCACCAGAATCTGAAAACAGAACATATCAAACTCAACCGCTGACTGGTGGAGACACTTACTGGGCCTCACTAGTTGAAAAGGCTTATATTGGACAAAGATAGTTTTTATTTAAATGTGTATTTGGAATAGAATTTTTTTGTAACATTATAAATATCTTTGGATTTTGATTAATTTATTGCTTAATCACTAAATGAAAGTATAAACCCTTGAACGGTAGAGTACCGTATAAATCACTGCAGGTGTGCACTCGTGTTATCTAGAGTCACATGACCTCTGTAACCTGATTCAAAGTTCACTCGTTGTCTCTGACCTTTGGCTTCTTAGTGAAGAAAGAGGCAGGCATGAGGTCAGGGTGCAGATGAGTTCCCAGAAGCCTCGGCGTGGGCATTTCAGACAGTTTCTGTGGGGCAAACGGTGTGAAACTGTAATGTTACACATGCTGTGGTGTGTGTGTGTGTGTTGTTCAGACTAAACATCTCCAGATTGTTTGTGCTGTTGCTGACCTCTTGGACATCTGGAGGTAAAAACTCCACCAGAGGAGGCCTTTCAGGGGGTTTCTCATTTTTCCCAGTGGAAGCATTCACGATTTTCCGCAAGACGGCCACCATCCAGTTAAACCCTGTGAGAGATCGATTACAAGCAGATTTAGTGGAGAGGGCGAGAGACTTTATCTCAGTGAGAGAGTGAATGTGTGTGTGTGTACACTGCCGTTCAAAAGTTTGGGGTCGGTTCGATTTCTTTTTGCTCAACAAGGCTGCATTTATTTGATTAAAAATACAAACGATACAGTAAAACATTTTTTTTCATATTTTTAAAATTTAACCCGTTTTCTATGTGAATATATAGTAAAGTGTAATTTATTCCTGTGATCAAATCTGAATTTTCAGAATCATCATCCTTCAGAAATCACTCTAATATGAGTTGATAATGAAAAAAACATTTTTTTATATATATATATATATATATATATATATACACACATACACACTACTGGTCAAAAGTTTAGGGTCGGTAAGATTTTTTATGTTTTTAAATGTCTCTTCTGCTCACCAAGGCTGCAATTTTTTGATAAAAAATATACAAAAAACACAGTAATATTGTGAAATATTATGACAATTTAAAATGACTTTTTTATGTTAATATATATTAAAATGCAGTTTATTCCTCTGAAAAAAGCTGAATTTTCAGCATCATTACTCCAGTCTTCAGTGTCACATGATCCTTCACAAATCACTCGAATATGAATGATTTTATGCTCCAAAAACATGTATGATTATTATCCATGTTGAAAACAGTTTTTTACATTTTTATTTCAGGATTCTTTTCTAATAGAAAGTTCAAAGAACAGCATTTATTTAATTAGAATCTTTTCTAATAGAAGTATTGATTTCTTATTTATTTCCCCCAAAAATAAAATACAAATTCTTACTGACCCCAAACTTTTTAAAGGGTAGTGTTTAATGTAACAAAAGCTTTCCATTTCAGATAAAAACTGTTCTTTTGAACTTTCTATTCATCAAAGAATCCTGAAATAAAAATGTCAAAAACTGTTTTCAACATGGATAATAATCATACATGTTTTTGGAGCATAAAATCATCATATTAGAGTGATTTGTGAAGGATCATGTGACACTGAAGACTGGAGTAATGATGCTGAAAATTCAGCTTTTTTTCAGAGGAATAAATTACATTTTAATATATATTAACATAAAAAAGTCATTTTAAATTGTCATAATATTTCACAATATTACTGTGTTTTTGTGTATTTTATATAAAAAAATTGCAGCCTTGGTGAGCAGAAGAGACTTCTTTTAAAAACATAAAAAATCTTACCGATCTTAAACTTTTGACCGGTAGTGTGTATATATATATTATTACCAATCTTGAAAAGAGTTGTAGGCACTTTGATTCTTTGCTTATTTGAAATACAATCTTTTTAACATTATAAGTGTCTTTACTGTAACTTTTAGATCAATTAAATAAAAGTATTGATTTATTTATATATATATTGATGCACATTGTAAAACCCCATTACGTAAATTGTGAAATTCCTCATGACAGGGTTATGAGTTTGTGAAGACCCGCTGTAAACACAGTTCAGATTTACACAAGTGTGTGAGCTTCACGAATGCACAGAATTGCTTCAGTCTTCAGTGTCCAGAATTTCAGCTTGAGTCGATGTTGACATTGAGCAGAACTATTATTTAAGATCTGCAAACATGTGTCGTGTTGATCATCAGGTCACATGACCCGGATTTGTGTAAAAGAACACCTATTATGCTTTTCTTCCATGTTACATCTTAGTGTGTAATGTTGCTGTTTGAACATGAAAAAGCTTAAATTCTTCTATATGCGAGCGTCAGTGTTAAAACGCCTCCATTGTACTCTTGAGTTTCTTCCATGTCACAATATTTCCTCATTATAATAATTCATGCAGAATAAAGGGCGGGCCTGGTTGAGTTAGTTAGTGTGTTTAAACTGGCTGTTAAAAAAGGGGCGGGAACATTTCCCAAATACACTCGTGCTCGAACCAATCACAACACACTGCTCCAGCCGACCAATCAGAGCACAGTGTGCTTTTCAGAAGGAGGGGCTTCATAGAGACAGGAAGTGAACAGAGCGTTACTGACAGACTGGGAAGAGAGGAGCCGCAACAATGGAGAATATGAGGAGAATAATCAACATTCAAGCAGGAAAACCTGTTCTAGTAAAGCCTGGGATTCAACACTTTGTAAAAGGGAAAAACAGGAAAAACTAAATCTGTTAGAAAGTTTACTTGAGAGCAACGTGACAAAAGAAAGTTACGTAACCCAACTCCACCAGCATTCTTCACCCAGAGCTAGTAAAGCAGACGTGTTTCTCACCACATTTAGGGTTACGCCACCAAGATGAGGTCGTCCTGTCTGGCCTCCAGCTCTTTTAGCTTGTCCAGGGTCTCTGGTGGGCTGAGAACGGTCGAGTAAAGGATTCCCTCTCGCTTATAAAGCTTGTCTTCATCCTTCATCTTCGCCGCATTCTCCATCCTGGACTTCATTTCACTCACAGGTGGTGTTTGACTCATGTTTGCAGTCCTGGAGCTCGCTGTGAGCTTCAGATTCGCAGATGGACACACACACACACACGAGAGAGAGAGAGAAGTATTTATGCAGGAAGGAGAATGTTGTAGGTCCGCCCACATTGACGTCTTGTGTGAGAAAGGTTAGTTTCATGAATGAACACAAGGACCGTGTCATTCTGACTGAGTGAGTGTGTGAGACTGACTACACTAGCTAGTGTTCCTGAAAAGCTGGTTTTGGCAGAGGTGAAAGTTAGAGTTTAATCTGTAATCAGTTCATGTTTCTCAGTGGCTGAACAGGAAATTCTTTGTCCTTTTGCATTCATGAGATTCTATTCTTTTTATTCATGCACTACACTTGGTTTACTTGCTACTTTCTGTCCTTTGACTTTTATCATAACAGTTTATTAGCCTGCATAAAATTGTTTCTTTAAATACTTTTGATTTAAAAATGTCCAAAACCTTTGCGCATTTAAAAAAAAAAACAATTAACATTAACTAAAATAATAAATGCAGTAAAAGTATAGTTCACTGTAATTCATGTTGATTGATTTTAATAATATTAACAAATGTGACCATTGTAAAGATATTATTTATAGATTCATATTATTTCCATCCTTCTTGTCACTGTGTAAATGAAAAGTTGCAACTTCGAAGCGTAATTCTTGTGATAAAGTCTGAGAATTACTGTGCGATTCTTGCATATGTTTCAGTTATCACTGCTGCATGTGTTGTGAAATATTAATTTATGTATTGCTGCTGATTTGAAATATTATCCGGACATTATCAGTTTGGCAGTGAAAGCATGATGTCAGCAGTTTTAGACAGATGTGTGTGTGTGTGTGTGTGTGTGTGTGACCTTTAGATTGAATGCAGTAGATGCTGCACCTTTATTAATAGTCACTCCTGAACTACAGTCATTGAGATCATTCGTGGCACGTATGTCCGTCGTTCTGCTACTCTGTTTTTAGTTTAAAGTTGAATCATGGACATGGTAACTTACTCTCTTTAAAAGTAAAAATTAAACCGCTGGCATGAAAATTAGCCACACTGCAGGTATTTGCTATTTAGTGTTTATCATTAATATTTAATAAATTAAAATATAGTTTGTTTTAAATAAAATAGTATGCATTCAAAATAATTTTCTATTACAAGAAAGTGTTCTTCTTTCATTTAAGATGAATATAAGTAATAAAGACACTTGAGATGAATATACACTACTGGTCAAAAGTTTAAGATCGGTAAGATTTATGTTTTTAAAAGAAGTCTCTTCTGCTCACCAAGGCTGCAATTTTTTAATAAAAAATACACAAAAAACACAGTAATATTGTGAAATATTATGACAATTTAAAATGACTTTTTTATGTTAATATATATTAAAATGTAATTTATTCCTCTGAAAAAAAGCTGAATTTTCAGCATCATTACTCCAGTCTTCAGTGTCACATGATTCCTTCACAAATCACTCTAATATGATGATTTTATGCTCAAAAACATGTATGATTATTATCCATGTTGAAAACAGTTTTTTACATTTTTATTTCAGGATTCTTTGATGAATAGAAAGTTCAAAAGAACAGCTTTTATCTGAAATGGAAAGCTTTTGTTACATGAAACACTACCCTTTAAAAAGTTTGGGGTCAGTAAGAATTTGTATTTTATTTTTGGAGGAAATAAATAAGAAATCAATACTTCTATTCATCAAGGAAGAGTTACATTGATCAAAAGTTACAGTAAAGACATTTATAATGTTTGAAAAGATTATAATTAAATAAATGCTGTTCTTTGAACTTTCTATTCCTAAAAGAATCCTGAAATAAAAATGTCAAAAACTGTTTTCAACATGGATAATAATCATACATGTTTTTGGAGCATAAAATCATCATATTAGAGTGATTTGTGAAGGATCATGTGACACTGAAGACTGGAGTAATGATGCTGAAAATTCAGCTTTTTTTCAGAGGAATAAATTACATTTTAATATATATTAACATAAAAAAGTCATTTTAAATTGTCATAATATTTCACAATATTACTGTGTTTTTGTGTATTTTTTTATAAAAAAATTGCAGCCTTGGTGAGCAGAAAGACTTCTTTTAAAAACATAAAAAATCTTACCAAATCTTAAACTTTTGACCAATAGTGTGCGTAAAACCAAAAAATATGTGTGTTACCTAAAATGTGTAAATATAAAACATTTATCTGACCTGCATTCGTTTAGTATTTAATCAAAACACTAAAAGCATGGGGGGTGGGGGTATTTATTCATAACAATTATATTATTATTATTATTATTATAAATAGGTAAATACAATAATTTATATTATTTTAAAATTATATTTGGAATTTTTAAGTTATTATTTATTATTATCCTATAAGGATAGTCACATGTAGGGTCTAATTATCTCTATAACTCACTATTAACTATAACTTTTGCCTCAATACACTCCTAATTACTGCTTATTATTAGTTCATAAGGTAGTTGTTAAGTTTATGTATTATAGGATTAAAGGATTTCAAATGTGATCATACAGAATAAGGCATTAATATGTGCTTTATAAGTACTAATAAAATGATGCATGCTAAAAAGAAACTAGTTAATAGTAAGAATTGGACCCTATACTAAAGCGTAACCAAACATGAATTAGGAATTTATATTTTATATAATATATAATAAATATGCTATATTTGTTCCATAACAGCAGTGTACATGCAGGCAGTGGCCGCTAGATGTCAGTATTGTTGTATGCAGATTTTTAAGTTTTGTTCACTGTTTGGATGCTGGGAATTCCCGGCTGGGATCACCATCCTCACAGCTTGATTCAGACACAGAAAAGGTGATTAATACTCAGTGTTGTAATCACTAAACCCTCAGTAATGAGCAGCAGTAATGTAGTGATGTTGAGTTGCACTCAATTGCATGATGCAGATTAGAGTTTTGTGAGCCATGCATTGATTTCACCTTATATAGGTGTGGAATATAAATATCAGACTTTCACCTTCTGCGTTCACCAGGAATGTGGCGTCCTAACCGAGTTACTTCAAGGTCATGTGACCGTCTCACATAGGATATATAATGAGCATTTGACACTGCTCATGCAGGCATGCTGACGGATGCGTTGAGTTTAATCCTCACTTTGGGAATTATCAGGGTATTTTCCATCTGCCGGAGCGGGAGGAGCAGCCCGTGTCTGGAGTAACACTGGACCGGCATTCCCGATAAGCAGCTTTGAGAAGGAGGGACTGAGACCAGTACAGAGTCTACAGACCAAGATTATTCAGAGATCATGTTTATAAAAGTGACGGATGCATTCCAGTTTAGTTTAATCTGGTTTACAGTTGGCGTGAAACAGAAGTTGCACTAATCGCTATATCTTCTGGAACAAGAACAAATGTGGGCGGGATTGATTGTGTCTGAGGGAATTGGTTTTCTATTGGCTGATCTCGATGTGAGTGACAGGTTATAGCCCCGCCCTCGTCATCTGAGAAGAGAAGCTGCAAGAGGAAGTTATTCTGATTTAAGATGACCAGGAAAATTTAGAATAAATAATGCAATATAGTTTTTTTGGTGACTTTGAGTGGCTGATATGTTGATTTTGAAAGATTATGTGATATATTTGAGTGGATCTGTATCTTTAAAGGACAATTATGCATCTCTGAACTATGTATTACTCCTTATGTGCCTTAAAGGTGGAGTGTGAATGTTAAAACCCATCTTCTATCTCAGTTTTCAAGATCATTATTAGAGTAGGTAAGCACTGTGGTGCTTATTTTCCTAAGCAATCTGGGAACTTTTATTTGACCACTTTTCATCTGTGGACGTCATTTTAATCAGATCATTCAAATTTAACTCGGAATCGATGTTTAGTGCAAATCTGGTATCAATAGACTATATAGATCTGACTATGAGAGACTATAGTTTCAATCAATCCATGACACACATTAACATTACAGCACAGAACGGCTCGTCTAGATTATTATCCTGAACATTGTATAAGCATTCGCTCGTTTCATGTGTCGTTGAACGGTGTAAACGTCACATGTTTTAAAGTTTTCAATTTTCCCGGCTCAAGTCCTTCACATTAACATCTACAGGCTTTTATAGATGACACAGGGACGTTTCATTACAAGCTATTCACATATTGGCAATAAAAATGGATTAATACATCAAAAATCGTACATATAGCTCCTTTAAACCAGCCTAAATGAAACTAGCAACTTATTAGTTTTTTTAGTTTTTTATTGAACAATAAGAACAACCAAAATTGGCCTGGTACAAGACATTAAAGACAGACAAGCAGCAAAACACTACAAAAAAAATTCTTTATTAAAAACAAAAATTTGGAAGAGTTTTCAGAAATCTATTTTTGTGTAAAAAGAATTTCCAAGAACAATAAATGTGTTAACTGCCAAATCTAGTGTTTTATCTTTCATAAAAATACCAAAAATGACATTTTCCTTTGTTAGTACAGGTAAACCTTCACATTTAGGGAATAACCAGTAATGCAAGTCCTCCCAAAAGGTTTATGCAAATATTCAATCATAAAACATATGCTAAGTTGTTTCAATCTGATCAACACATCTGTTAACATCAAAAACAAATTGACATCTTAAATTCTCTAAACTTCATTCAACATTTTAAAATGTATTTCCTTTGCTTTCGTGCAACTGGAAATATAAGATATTTTGTTCTTAAAATCTGAACTTCAACACGGTTAGAAATATTGAAAAATGTAGTTTTTATGTGAATAATAAGGATAAAGTTCTGAATTGTAACATGTGTAAATGCATGAGTAAGAGAAACTCACCCAAAGTTTAGGGAAGACAGGGGGTTACATTATATTAATTATAGATTGTGGGATTGCTTTGATAACGTTATCAAACTGTTTTCTGTCAAAATTAAATTTTAAACAGAAAGTCTCAAAGGACATAATGACATAATGGTATTTTCTGAAATATGTAGAATAAAAAATAAAAAATTTTGTAGAATAAGGATTTATTCCTAAATACCACATGGCTAGTTTGTGATAATAATAACCCTGGCTGGAATATGCTTTTACCTTCAGTTCCCCAGTTGGTCTGCGGCGGCTGTTTTAGTGTTGTAGTTTCATGCACTCGTCTGCCTTCAGCGGGCTGATCGTTCTGGACAGAGTTTCCTGTTTCAGCAGCGTCTGGATCCGACCCACAGCACAAACAGCATCTTTACATGCCCACGGGTTAAATATAGCTCCCAAAAACAACCGTGAGCTCAAATATTACACGCAGAGAGACCCATGCATCCAGTTAATTGCATTTATTAATTAATAAAAAAAATATTTAATCTAGATATTTATGTAGCCTATTTGTGCTCTGTCGTGGTTTAAAGGGATAAGTAACATGTAAACTCTGTCAGTAATGACTCTCCCTCATGTTGTTCAACCCTCAAGATTTCAGATCTTCCGAACACAAATGAAGATATTCCTGATTAAATCTGAGAGCTGGATCACTCCTCCATAGGCTTCTGTTGTAATTGAAACTGGCCGGCCCAGAAAGTTATTAAAGACATCGTTAAAATAGTCCGAGTGACGACAGCGGCTCAACCTTAAGTTTATCAAACGTCAAGAATACAAAACACAAAAATAACGACTTTATTCAACTACTCAGTTCCTTCTCTGTGGGCCTCAAGTGTGTTCACAATATTTAATTAAAATAAAAAAGACTGTAGTACCACATAGGCTCGACCTATCATGATCATTTTGCCAACAATGAATCATGAATTGATTTAGTTTATAATACGTTTTATTTTTAATTTCAAGAAATAAAACGTATATCATTCAAAACTCATCGGCTTAGACAGTTTTCTGTAGCCTTGTGCGAACTTATTCAAATTTAGACTTCTAGAATATTCTTTCAAGTAGGCCTACAAAAAAATAATATTTTTAATTTAGTCGTTTTTCTTATAATAACCTACAGATGTCTTCAAAAACTCATTTTCCTCGATGTACTGAAGCCTATATGTAAAAAGCATTTGCATTTTACATTGATATACATCTATGTTGCATATATCTATACTGTCTGGCTGCTTGGCAACTGCATATCCAATGGCGCGCCCAATGAGACAACTCTACGTCATTACACATCAGAGCCTGCCAAGAGGGTGCCAAGTCCCGAATTTTCCATTATAGCAGGTCTTCGTTCATTCATAGTCTGTCTGACAGATATATTAGAAGGAGAGCCCGACCGATAAAGGATTTTGAAGGCCGATACCAATACAAATATTTATTGGTTTTAAAATCCGATATTCCAATATATCGGCCGATATTTTTTTTATTTATTATTATTTCAGAACTCGCAACAAAACATTAACAGATTTCCCTAACATTAGTTATTTGTAGTAATTTATGAGTTTTAACTAAAATAATATGATAATGCATTTTAAAAAGAAACTTGTTTCTTTTATTTTCACTACAGAACAGACTGATGATAGTGGCGTTAGCTAGCTCTGTGGTTAGCTAGTCTATGATGAGCCATAATTTAGCAATGGATAACAGTCATCTGCAAATTGTAAAACATACATTTTCAATATAACAGGCCAAGGAAAATGCCTAATATCGGCCGATAATATCGGACCTGCCGATATATATCGGTCTGGCTCTAATTAGAAGCCATGGATTTGCGCTCAATTGATTATCAAAAATACGGAACAAAGTGCGTATCAGTTTAATACGGCTCAAGACTTTTATGCTTCAAATATGGAACGATTCCATATTGTTTGGAAAGGTTGGCAACCCCAGCTCAAGGCCCTAGGAATAGTTGAATAAAGTCGTTATTTTTGTTTGTTTGTTGTGCACAGAAACTGTTCTTGTCGCTTGATAAACTTAAGATTGAGCCACTGTTGTCAATCTATTTTAACGATGTCTTTAATAACATTCTGGGCCGGCCAGTTTCAATTACAACAGAAGCCTATGGAGGAGTGATCCAGCTCTCAGATTTAATCACAAATAAGGGAGGGCGAGTCATTACTGACAGAGTTTACATGTTTGAGTGAACTATCCCTTTAAGTGTTTATCCCTGTGATGCTGAGTCCTGTGGATTTCTTCTGCTCTATGTGGATTTTATTCATATTGGTTTTAACCTTTGGTGTAGCAACAGGCTTCATTAGATCGCTTTCTGTCCTCTTATCCTTCCTGCATGGTTTCTCCTAGTTAAATTCTCCTCATAAACATGTTTCCAGCTCACCAAGCATTATAACGTTATTTTTAGCCTTGAGCGATTACAGGACTCCCATGTGTTACATGTTTCCAAACAGTAAACCGAACGGCACCAGATTAAACATTTCGACAGCAGACGGCCCCGAATGGGATTATTGCATAATATAGGATAGATTTTCTAGACGTCGGATTCACGGCATATTATTTGAGTCAGTTCAATCCTTGTATTCGAATATAACGTGGTTTTCAACCAGTGGATCGCGAACACGAAAGTGGGTCAGAAGATTTTTTCGACAGCAGGGAGTAAAATAACGCATGCAGATAATAAATGCAACTAACCGTGTAATTGTGCATTGTGAGGATACATAAAGTGGGATTACATATCATCATGTTGATGATGTCAAAGACTTTACAACCAATCAAATGTTATTTTGGTGCTGCTTAATTAGAAGCTAGTCAAATTAGTCAGCATTTATTGATAAACCTGAATACTATTTTCAGTGTTTGGCTAGTTTAGATGTTTTACTTGAGTTTGCTCAACAGTTTCTCTACTGTCATGAACTTGCACGAGTCCTGCTCGACTGCTGAAGTGAAGTGTGCTCTGGCGGTCTGGAGGGATTTAGCGTGCATTATTCAGATGGAGAATGTTAACGTCTACACTACTTATATTGATAGACACTGAAGCATTAAACACATTCCTTTGTTTGCACACACACCGCCTCTGTGTGTGTGAATGAGTGAGTGTTGCCATTAATCAGCTCAAAGAGGAATATATTAATAATTAATGATAACTTGTTATGATTATAAATACTTGGATCAGTCAAACTGATTCACTTGATGTAGCTGAATTAATATTAATTAATAATCCATTTTTCCAGTGAATATAGCGAATGGAGACCCCATACCAGACAGAAATGATCATTCACACAATGTCCTGGGATGCACGCTCATTTATAGAACAGTTCATCTGTATATGAATGCAGAAGAGTCTGCTTGATGTGTGTTTCCTTTACTATTAGAGCAACGCTCTGCATTCTTTCAGGTCAGTTACCATGGCAACCAGAGGCCTGGGTCCATTACTTTGGGGGTTGTCGCATACACCTTTGCACCTTGTTTTGGTTGGCGAGTCTGATTCGTCTAAGTCGTTACAGTGTGTGTGTGTGTGTTGTGCTGGAGGTGAAATCAAAAGGTCGTATAATCACATTTTCCCAAGGTGAATGTCAGCGGGAAAAAACGTTCTCTTGCGCTCAGCATTTCTCTTTCTCTTTTTTTCTATTTCTTTTGCTGTTTTTCACTGCAGAAATACTTTATCTTATTGTTTTCTTATAAAAATCTAAACATCTTTAAAAAAGATTAAATTACCTGAGAAGGTTTTGCAAATCTGCATAAGATACTACAACTTGCTTTCAAATGAATCAGACGGAATCTTGAATGCAAGAGTTTTTGGAAATGTTTTAATGTGGTTCTGTCTGGTTGCTAAGGCGTTGCTATGTGCTGGATGAGATTTTTCTGATTGGTTTGCATTGTGAAATGACATTTCTATAGTGTTCTGAGGTGGTTGCTAGGGTGCTGTTATGAGGTTGCTAAGGTGTTCAAAATGTTTTAGTGTGTTTCAAGTAGTCGCTGAGAGCGTTGCTATGTGCTTGGTGAGATTTTATGAAAGGTTTGTACAGTGCAATATGTTTGGGGTGGTTGTTAGGGTGCTGCTATGTGGTTACTAAGGTGCACTGAATGTTTTAGTATGTTGCTATGTGGTTGCTATGTTATTGCTAAGTTATTCCGAATGTTTCAGATGTGGTTGCTAGAGCATTGTTATGTGCTTGGCTAGATTTTTTGATTGGTTTGTACTGTGCCATGTGTTTGGGGTGGTTGTTAGGGTGATACTATGTGGTTGCTAAGGTGTTCTGAATGTTTTAGTCTGTTGCTATACTTGGTAAGGTTTTCTGATCCCTTTTCCACCATGCTAGAAAGTTGCTAATGTGTTTGATGGAGTTTCTAGGGTCCGCCTGTTATGAGGCCAAATATTCTAGTTTTTTTTTAATGTGTTGCTATGTGGTTTCTAGGGTGTTGCTATGTGGTTGCTAAGGTATTCTGAGTGTTTTTATTGTTTTTCCATGTACTTGGTGAGGTTTCTAATCTATTTTCTACCATGCTATGAAGTTGCCATAGCATTTGAAGTGGTTTCTAGGGTGTTGCTACATGGTTGCTAGGGTATTCTGAGTGTTTTTATTGTTTTTCTATGTCCTTGGTGAGGTTTCTATTCCATTTTCTGCTTATGGATTAGAAACCTCACTACTAAAGTTGCCATAGCATTTGAAGTGGTTTCTAGGGTGTTGATATGTGGGTGACGATGTTCTAAACGTTTTTAGTGTGTTCCTAAGTGGTCGCTCAGGCGTTGCTAAGGTGCTCTGAATGTTTTAGTGTGTTGCTATGTGGTTGCTAAGGCATTGCTAAGGTATTTTGAATATTTCAGTGTGTTGCTTTGCGGTTACTAGAGTGTTTGGGGAGCCGTTTTATTCCTAATGCTTTCCGTTTGCACTTCTCCTCCCTTGTTTAGTGGGCGTGTTAAACAAGCAGAAGGATGAGGAGCGCTCTGTGCCACGGACGCTGTGAGCGTGTGTGAACGTGAACCGCTGTCGGTACACAGTGTTCCCAAGAGTGGCCTATATACAGCAGCGAGAGCGAGGACATCATGTGTCCCGCTGCGAAGCCGCCTCGTTTCACATGCTTCCCAGATTATAATCCAAGCCACCCCTCATGTCCTAATCAGAACTCAAAGAGAAGGGTCCCCCTTTCTGCATGGGATCAATTCTGCATCACTCAGTGTATAGTAAGGGTGTCCTCATCGGAGGAAGGAGTCCTGAAGTGAACTCTGACCCAGACAGGTGTTACATAATGTCTGGTTGGCTTGTTTTATGAGCCGCCAGAAGATCTGACTTGTTTTTTTTGGGTTTGCTGGTTTTGGGGTTGAGTGATCTGTTGGGACAGGGCAGCTTTTAGCTTTTCGTGACAAAACCATGCAGAATGATAAAACACCAACTTGGGTTAATGTGTGTTTGTACCTATCATTTCATGCTGAAAGCAAAGTGCACTTAAATCTGTTATCCACAACAATTTTGGACCTTTTTTTACAGTAATACAACTCTCGCTGGGTCTATTGGTTTCTCCTAAGGAGTTTTCAAATATTAGACAGTTGATGAACTGGGACTTTATTTTTTATTTGTTTAAATGCACTCTGGAGACTTTACATTTCTGCATGCACTGTAAAAAATAATCCTGTAAAAAATGGTAAACTACTGGCAGCTGTGGTTGCCAGCATCTTACCGTAATT